>JXCR01015232.1:20800-57576 GCA_002079205.1 Phalaenopsis hybrid cultivar
AAACCTTAAGATCTCTGCCTAGACTCAACCAAATCACATCGGGTTTGATCCTATGGACTCGTATAAGTGAGACGAACATATCTATACAGTTAATAAACCATGAAATTAAGCCATTATAAATGGAGAGCTCGTAAAGGCTCGGGAGAGTGAGTGAGGTTATNCCCCTAAATTCAAAAGTCATTTTATGCAAATGAAGTTTCCAAAATTTTAACAATTATGGGAATTATTCATTTATCTTGTAATTTGGCAAAGTGAAGTGGGTTTCTACCAATTAAACACATTTTNTAGGGGCTCACGATTTTGGGCTTTAGCTTGGGTTAAAGTGGCTAACCAAGGGTAGGATCAAGGTTAAAGCTTATGATGCTCAGTAAAAATGGCACCATAGGGTATGAACATGTGGTATGGCAAGTACTTTGATTTAACCACCTCCTTATCTCTTTAAAAAATTTTTTAAAAAAAAATTTACCCATGAGATAAATATCAAGCTTAACCATGGGTGGATGGTTGCCTTTAAACTCAACTTTATGGTCTAGGATGAGTTATGGTAAGGCTCATTTGACCATACCAAGCTCAATTGGTTTGGATTTGTGATGAGTTATGGTAAGGCTCATTTGACCATACCAAGCTTAATTGATTTGGATTTGGCCATAAGTCCAAATGGTGCACATGACCAAATCTTGTGTTTGAACTAGGTTAGGCATGTCAATTGGCCCAATTAAATGGTCGAATGACCAAAGCTTGTGTTTGGACTGTAAGACATGTCAATTGGCCCAATTAAATATGGCATTTGGTGTAAGAGACCATGAGGAACAAGTTTGGATTTGGCCATAAGTCCAAGAAGGTGCATATGACCAAATCTTGTTTTTGGACTAGGTTAGACAAAATTGTCCCAATTAAATATGGAATTTGGTGTAATAAACCATGAGAAACAACTTTCATGAAGGGTGAATGTCATTTTGAGGTCAATTGGTTAATCAATTTGGTGAATTTTTTATTTTTGAACAATTTTAAGCATGTTGGGCTAAGTTTGGGTCAAACTTGGGCTAGCCATGGGCTAAGTCCAAGATTGTTTTGGTTGGTATAAAACATCATTATGAACAACTTTCATGAAGGATGAAAGTTATTTTGAAGTTGTTGTGGTTGGTGAAGAACATCATTATGAACAACTTTCATGAAGGATGAAAGTTGTTTTAACTATTGTGTTTGGTGTAAAACATCATGATGAACAACTTTCATAAAGGATGAAAATTGTTTTGAAATTTTGTTTGGTGTAAAACATCATAATAAACAATTTTCATGAAGGATGAAAATTATTTTGAAGTTGATTTGATGGTCAATTTGGATGGATTTTGATGGGTTTTGGTTTTAGACCTAAATTAAGCATGTAGGGCTAAATTTAGGTCAAAGTTGGGCTAGCTTTTGGCTAAGTCCAAATTGATTGTTGGGTTTGGTGTAAAATGTCATGATAAACAACTTTCATGAAGGATGAAAATTGTTTTGAAGTTGATTTAGTGGATTTTTATGAAATCTGGATTTAGACCCAATTTAGACATATGGATCTAATTTGGGTCAAACTTAAGCTAGCTTTGGACTAAGATCAAATTTATTATTGAATTTTGTCAAAAATGACCTTATAAAAGATTTTCAACAAAAATTGGATGCCAATTTGAGGCTTAAGGCATTCAATTGTTGAGTTTTGGGGTGTTAGCCAATATTGGGGCTAATTTTGGGAATTTTGGATTTAGGCCAAAATCAAATGGATTTGAGGCTTCATCAAGGCCAATTGATGATTGATTTTGATGTGTAAGAATGTTTTAAAGATTTTTCAATATTAATTGAGACCAATTAGCTAGGCTATGGGTTCAATTGAGTGAGATTAAGTCTCATGGTCAAAATTGGGGTTTTGACCCAAATCAAAATTGGGCTCAAATGATAGACCAATTGAGCCTAGATTTGGTTTAGTTTGGTCATATAAAAAGTTAATTTGAGTTTATTATAGGAATTGGGGTCAATTAAGATCAAATTGATAGACATTTGGGATGGATTTGGGGAATTTTGGGTTAAAGAGGGGCAATTTGGGGATTTTAGTTAAAGATTGTCAAATTGACCAAATTAGACCATGATGTAGTTGGACAAAATGAAATTGGGAATATTTTGGATTTATTGGGATTTTTTGGAAATTTTTAAATTTTTGGATTTTTGCGCCATGGAGGGGCATTTTGGTAATTTGGCCATTTTTGTCAGTTTTGGAAAATTTGGATCTATTCAAAGTGTTTGGAATGAGTTTTGATCAGTTTTGGATATTTTGGCAAAATTTGGGAATTTTGGCCAAATTTGGGTTCCAAGGGCAGTTTGGTAATTTGGAGATGTCTAGGGCAAAAGACCCAAGAGGAGCATTTCAAGTAGAATTGGATAAATATTCATTCTAAATGAATCATGGGATCAATCAAATCCCCATTTTGGGTTTTTTATGTATTGGTCTTAGCCAGGGTATTGTGGGGGTATGGTATACCTTAACTCCAAACCAACACCCAGGGTCAATCCTAAAGCCAAGTAGTCCTATAGGAACTCTCCTTGAGTTCCCTCATAATGATCTTACCTACTAAGTGCTAGAGGTTAGGACCAATATGTGGAACTTCAAGTTGAGTAAAGAGAAGAGTTTTGAGTTTCTAATGGTGAGGATACCTTTCCTAGTTTTGGAACTCCAAGTTGAGTAAAGAGAAGAGTTTTGAATTTCTAATGGTGGGGGTACCTTTTCTAGTTTTCTGGGACTAGTCAGTAAGAAAATCCTATGGCTAGACTTAGGCTACTAAAGAAGTTTCTAGACCTCAACCAAAAGTGAGGTCAACAGTGCCGCAATTAAGGTTAAGCTTATAGTGTTTAAAGATGTTAATCACCAATCATATCATTTTCTAAACCCTATCAACTTTATTTTAGGAATTAAACCTACGTCACTACCAAGCCTTGGTAATCATGATAGGTGAAATGGTATGTATCAAAAATTTTAGTTTAAGTGATGTGTATTCTTATCAAGTAATCAAATCATCCCTAACTTTGGGCTTAATAAAAGTAAATTATCATCCTTTCTAGTTTAAGCCCCTTACTTAAGGATCATTTGATCTTAATTGACTTCCAAATCATGAAGATTAAGCGAATTATGATTTTGTTGATGTTGTGCAAAGGTGGTGAGTGAGTTTCTACCTTTTAGTACCATTGTATTTCAATCATCAAATCATGTTTATTAAGATCAGAATTACCCATCTTTCCTTTGGTTAATCTTAAATTTTGATTAAAGCACCAAAGTCTAAAGTGATTGTTTTGCCCTTGGGGCACCTCACCTCAAAACTCACTAAACACAACTCAAATGATTTTTAGGACTTGAAGTATTAGAGGAGAAAATGTGGATTTCTCAAAATTTTAATTTAATTTGATTATTTATTTAAATTACCAAAATAAGATTTTTAAAAGGTGATTTATTTAACTTCTTAAAATAAAGCATTTACTTATGAGAAAATTATTAAGGGTTTATTTAGGTTAGAGAAATGCTTGGGTAAAATTTAATGATTTTTTTGAATTAAATTATTATTACTGTTATTTTAATTTGGCTCAATTTTCATGATTTATTTAAGTAGAAAATGGTCTTTTAATTACAAAAATTATTTGTATATTTTTCTTAGACTCCTCTGAGTTAAGAAAACTCAGAGAATCAAATTTTATATTTTTTTATATTTTATTTATTTATTATAATTATTTTAGTGAGAAAATAAATAAAATTCATTTTTAAGATTTTTTTAAATTTATTTTGAACTTAGGAAAATTAGAAAAAATATTTTAATTAGTCCCAAGTGATCAAAGAATAGTTTGAAATATTTTGAAATATTTTTGTATTTTTGGAATTTTTATTTATTTTTAATTATTTAAAATTCAAAATGAGGCCCAAAAATTAAGTGTTTTATTAAAAGTGATTTTTATTTTTCCTAAGTACATTTGATCTCAAGGAACTCAGAAAACCACCATTTATAATTTTCTCAAGTGTATTTAATTTACTATAATTAATTTTGTACAAAAATACAAGGTTTCTTAGAAAATCCACTGTAGTGCTTACGCTAAACCAAATAACTTTGAAATTTTTACAATGGGTAGATATGATTTTTATGAACAATGTGAAGTTGATTTTGTTAATTTTTTATATGTATTTAATTTACATAAATTTATACAAAGTATTAAAATTTAACTAAATATAGAAATTTACAAAATGATTCAAAGCATCACAATATTTTTCCTAGACTTCTCTAATCATAAGAAACCTTCAAAAATTTTTCTCATAATTTTCCAAGAGATATTTTGATTTATATAATTAAAATGAAACAAAATGGTTACCTTGGCTTGAAAATTAGGGTTAGAAGCATAGAGATGCCCAATGAACTTGGAAAAATTAGAGAACATCCCCTCATTGATGAGGAATAAACCCTCAAAATCTGAACCCATGGCGAACACTCCTTAGTCATGGAGAGTTAAAATACCTCAGAGGGTATTTAATTAATATAAAATCATATGTTCAAAAAATAATTTTTATTTTTAATCCACTTTATTCTCCTCTGCTCACTGAGCAAGAGGGTATTTTAGTTTTTTTTTTTTTGATTTTTCTACACCAAGATATTAATTTTTTATGTTAGCTTATTTAATTAAATATAAAATAACCCTATTTTCCTACTTAAACCACGCGGCGACATGCAATCCTTGACAGCTTTGAATTCTCCATGTGGCTGCTCCCCATTTGATGCCGCAATCAGAGACAGCGCCACGCGACCCGCGCTTTATCTTGGGATATCCCGTCCAGCTTCATCTCAACCCTCAATTTGATACACGTGCCATCCGACGGTCGTGAGTCTTTGTCCCTGTCTGGTTCATCTCGAGAGCTGTCCACCTTCTAGGCTTAAGAACTCGAGCTACATTTAACCAAGTCGACTCAGGTTTTATCCTATGGACTCGTCTAGACTAGCAAACACATCCATGCGGTAAACATGCCACAAAATTAAACGTACAAGAATGGAGAATCGAATGAAGCTCGGGAAGAGGGGGAGTTTTATACCTTCGCTCTGAAAAGGGAAGCTTCAATTAGAGGTGCTAGACATGTTTGTGGAGGTCCAAGGAGCTCAGGGATGGAGCCTCTGGTCGTGGTGAATAGTCTAGGGCATACTTTATAGAAGCTCGATTTTGAGCGTTGGTCAAAGTCAGAGGTAAAGGTTCTCTGTAAAGGGGTTTTCATGGGGCTTCTTTTTCTCTCACTGCGGTGAAGGTTTGGGCAAGTTTAATTTTATTTTGGTGCACTGTTGAGTTTGTCCTGTTTTCGGCCGGAATCAAGCTTAGAAATTTAGCTCCGAAGATGAGAATTAGGGCACGGAGGTGGTTGGGTTGCACTGAGGAGCTCTCAAGGATGTTGTGGGAGCAATTTGGCAGGGTCTCTTTAATAAATTTTTAGCACTTGGATTTGTCCATGGAGGGGATCTTTTATAGTCATGTTAGGAGAGTGGAGCTCAGGGGGTGGCCAAAGGGCAAAAGCTTGCTAAGATGGTGAGCTAAGTGGAACAATTGACCAATGGGAGTGGGATAGCTCAAATGGGTCAATTGGGTGAGGATTTGAGTATGGTGGCTCTTGAATTTGAGGTTCTCCGGTGACTAGACCACCCAGCAATGGCAGGGGAGGTGCTTAGGTGGCTCAAGGACCTCAGAGGAATCTGTGACAACAATTAATTTGGACTGGTGATAGGTTTTGGCAAAGATATCTTTGACTTAAGAGATTTAGGAAACAAATCCCTTGATTTAGGGGACCTTTAGTCTATGGCTCATCTAGGGTGGGTTAAGTGGGTCTAGCTTGGTTACTAGGACCAAAAAGTTAGCTGTAGAAGTCTTGCCTTGATCAATTTGACATGGCTAGGTAAATTTTTGTGCATGGGTCCAATGTGGGTCCAAATGGCCAAAGGTTGGGTTTGGGTTAGGCTAGCTATGAATTTGAGCCCAATTAATTGATCAACATTGTGTAGATTACTCTAATGAAGATTTTTGGTGAAGGGTTGAAATGACTTTGAGTTCAATTGGGGGTTCAATTTGAAGGATTTTGGGATTTTGGTCAATTTGGGCATGTTGGGCTAGACTTGGGTCTAGGTTGGACTAAGGTTGGGCTAAGTCCACATTGATTGTTGAAAGTGGTCTATATGAACATCATGAAGAGTTATTCAACATAAATTGGGTGTCAATTTTGGGGTTAGGGAAATCATCTTGGTGGAATTTGGAGGTATGGCCAGTTTGGGGCAAATTTGGGGATTTTGAACTTGGGTTAAAATTAAGTGAAATTGAAGCTTCACAAAAGCTAATTGAAGGTTAAATTTGATGTGTAGGATTGTTATGAAGAGTTTTCAACATAAATTGTGGCAAATTGAGTAGGCTATGTGGTTCAATTTGATGGGATTAAGTCATAGGGCCAAAATTGAAGGTTTGACTTTGATCAAAATTAGGCTCAAAGCATGGACCAATTAAGTTTGGATTTGGTTTAGGTTAGTCATGTGGAAGGTAAATTTGAGTTTAGGATTGAAATTGGTGGAAATTGGGACCAAATTGATGGATATTTGGGGTAAATTTGGGGAAGTTGGGCCTTTAAAGGCAACTTTAAGGTTTTGGTCAAAATGGTCAAATTGGTCAAATTGGGTTCAATTGGAGGGTCCAAATTGGTTTTAGAAACATTTAAAGTAAATTTGGAGGTTTTTTGGAAAGTTTGGGGCGCCAAGAGTACTTTGTAATTTTGGCAATTTTGGATGGTATTTTGGTAATTTTGGAATATTTTAGTGGTTTTAGGTAATTTGGGTATTTTGAAAATGTTTGAAATGATTTTTGGACAAATTTGGGAATTTTGGGTCAAATTTAGGGCTCCAAGGGTATCTAGGCAATTTGGGGGATTTTGGGGCGAAAGGCGAAGTTGAATATTTTTGGTAGAATTGGAGTGTCAACCATCTTATATGAGCTATAGACCAATGTAAACCTCATTTTGGTCCTCTATGTACTGGTCTTAGCTAAACCCCAATCCGAGTCAGTGGGTTCAGGGGACCATCTACATGAGTCTCCCAAAGGATCAAGGGATCAAAGTCAAGAAATTTTAAGTTTAGGTTTGTGAGTGATTGTGGGTGAGATTGAGTGTAGGTGAGTGAACTATCTCCAGACCAACACCCACGGTCAACCCTAAGGTCAGGCAGTCCTAGGGGGACTCTCCTTGAGCTCCCTCATAGTGACCCCATCTACTACGTACTAGAGGCTAGGACCAATATGTGGAACTTCAAGTTGAGCAAAGAAGAGGGTAAAATTTCTAATGGTGAGGGTTCCTTTTCTAGTTTTCTAGGAATAGTCAATAGTAAAGTCCTATTGCTAGGACCCTAGGCTACTAAAGAGGAAAAAAACCAAATCTCAACCAAAAGTGAGGTTAACATAGTCGTAAGGTAGGGTTTAGATAAGACACGTACATAGAGGACCCCAATGGATATTCCATTGTTCCATAGCTCAAATAGGGTTGTTAGCAACTCACTTTTGCCAAAAATACCTAAATTAGCCTTTTGCCCCCTAAATTTACCCAATTTAGCAAAACGCCCCCAAACCTTAAGTTTGACCAAAAATCTCGATTTCACCCAAAATAGCCAAATTTATTCAAAAGTTATCTTAAACTATTTAAAACTACCCAAATTGCTCAAAACATCTCAAAATTGCCAATTTACCAAAATACTCCCAAAATTGCCAAAATTACCAAAATACCCTTGGTGGCCCAAACTTTCCCAAAACCTTCAAAACCATTTCAAATGTCTCCAAAATCAATTTTAACCCTTCAATTGAATTCAATTTGATTAATTTGACCCTTTTTTACCACAAGCCCCAAATTGCCTTTAAAGGCCCAATTTACCCCAATTCACCCGAAATGTCCACTAATTTGATTCCAATCTTTCCTAATATCAATTATAAACTTAAATTAATCATAACCAAACTCAATCAAAACAAATCCAAGTCCAATTGACTCACATTGTCAACCCAATTTCAATCCAAACCAAAATCCCTAATTTTGACCATATTGCCTAATCTCACCCAATTAAACTCTATAGCCCACTCACCTGCTCCAAATTGAATCTCAAACCCTTTATATCCTAAACACCTAATTTAACCCTAAATTTTCCTTTTTCAAGCTTTAATTTCAATTAATTTCAACCCAAATCCAAAATTCTCAAGTTTGCCCCAATTTAGCCATATCTCCAAATGCCCCCGAATTGAATGCCCAAACTAGAACCATATTAATGTTGATAACTCTTTATAAAATTCCCGTAGACCATTTTGAACCATAAATTTGGACTTGGCCCAAATTTATCCCAACCTAAAACCAAGTATAACCCAACATCCCCAAATTGATCAAATGATCAAATTCCACCAAATTAACCCATCAAATCAATTCAAAATCACTCCAAATATTTTCTAAACCCTTTGTGACAATCATCCACACAATATTTCTCAATAAATTGAGTCTAATTTCATGGATAGCCCAACCCAAACTCAACTTCAAGCCAATTTGACCCAAATTGAACCCATGCATCAAAATTGACCAAGCCATGCCAAATTGATCAAGCCAAAGCTTATACAACCAACTTATGGACCCTAGTGATAAAGCTAGACTCCCCTAGCCCACCCTAGATGAGCTATGTACCAATGGTCCCTTGATTTAAGGGATTTCACCCATATTCGGCCTAAACTTGAAATATCTTGGCCATCATTTCTTACCCTTAGGATTTAATCATAATTAGCCACCCTTTGACCTCCTTGAGCTAAGAAATAATTGAACCCTAGCTAGCCACCACCTCACCTGACAGAAATAGCCAGCCCAAGGGAAACCTCATTAGCCAAAACCCAAATTTAAACTCACTTGAGCTGGCCAAGTCTGATTGGCCACTAGGGCTCTTCATCCCTCCACCTAAGCATTATTTTGCACCCATCAATTGCCCCTGGTGGCCACCCCAAGCTCCTCTATTTAAACACCCTTCATGGACAAAGGGTAGAGCATCCAAATCCTTGGGTAAACTCTATCAAAATCTCACCAAAAACTCTCCAAGAACTCCTCAACTCATGTCGACCATTTTTCCCCTCTTGTTCTCCCTGTGAGAGCCCAATTTTGAGCTCAAAATTTCAGCCCAAACCAGGACAAATTTTCCTACACCTCCACAATCCACCAAAATCGAACTAATTGTGCCCACACCATCACAAGAGTTAGAGAAGAAGATCCCCCCACAAAAGCCCCATCTTAAACAGTCTCTATCATATCCCTAGACCAACACCTGAAATCAAGCTTGATTGAAATCATAGCTAGACAATTCACCACTGCCTGAGAACTCTTTTGGAAGTTTGTTGGGTCCATTTGAAGCTACTATAACCATCTGATTGAGGCCTCCCCTCTCAAACAAAAGTGTTGAGCTCTAACCCTAATCTAAGTATATTTTTATTCTCCGTAGTATTTACTGTATTTCATACCTTATAAGCTATATAGATATGTTTGTCTTGAGTAGATTAAGGTGTAGGGAAAAACCCAAACTTATTTGGTTGAGTCTAACTCGAGATCTTAGGGTTTTAAGTTAAACGAGTCTTGAGTTGGGTCACTTGGGGACGATAACGGAGAGTCGTCTGATTGTGTGTTTATTTGATGGACGGAGGAGATCAAGCAGGATGAAATCTTGGTACATCAACTGTAGGCCCCGTGGCAGCTGAGGTGTCTGGCGGCATCAAATGGTAGAGCTCCGCGTGTAAATCTCGGAGTAGACGAGGTTGACATGATGCTTGAGCTGGATAAGTAAAAAATTAGGGATTTTTTTTATTTATTTTAATTCTAGAAATTTTGAAAAATCATAACTTATGTAGAAAAATCATAAAAATAAATTGAAAATATCCTCGTTCTTAGTGAACATAGGAGAATAATGTGGACTAAAAATTAAAATTATTTGCTTACTCTATGATTTTTAATGAATTAAATACTCTCTTGAGTATTTTAATTCATTATGGCTAACCATTGCTCACCATGGCTTTAAACTTCAATGGTTTGTTCCTCATGATAAAGGCTATGTCCTCTGATTTTTTCCAAGGTTAGAATGTATTTATGTGCCCCTAAATCTAATTTTTAAGCTAGGATGGTTATTTTGGATTATTTTAATTATATAAATTAAAAGGCCACTTGGAAAATTATGGGAATAATTTTAGTAGGTTTCTTATGGTTAAAGAAACTTAGGAATAATGTCTTGATGGTTTCAATAATTTTGTAAATTTCTAAATTTGATTAAGTGCATATATCTTGTATTAATTTATGTAAATTAAATATTAATAAAAAATCAACAAAGTCAATTCCACATTGTTTATAAAAATCATATTAACCCGTTGTAAAAACTTGAAAATTATTTGATTACGTTTAAGTACCAAAGTTCATTTTTCAAGAAGCATTGTATTTTTGCAGAAAAATAATTATATTAAATTAACTACACTAAGAAAAATTGTGAAAAGTGTTTTTTCTGAGATCCTTGTGATCAGGAGCACCAAGGAAAAATAAAAGTAATTTTTGATAAAATATTTAATTTTTGAGCTTTATTTTGAATTAAATAGAATTAAAAATAATTCAAAAAATTCAAAAAATACAAAAATATTTCAAAATATTCCTAATGGTTCCCAGATCAATTGAGACTTATTAAAATATTTTTAATAATTTCTCTAAGTTAAAAACAAATTTCCAAAGGCTTAAAAATGTATTTTCCTTATTTTCTCATTAAAGTAATTATAATAAACAAATTAAAAATCATAAAAAATATAATATTTTTTTTTAGTTTTCTGGACTCATAGAGGTTCAATAAAAATTTAAAATAATTTTTTTTGTAAATAAAACATATTTTCCATTTAATTTAATCACTAAAAAAAATTCTGATTATTATAAAATAATAATTAAAATTTAAATCAAAAAATCATGAAATTTTATCTAAGCATTTCTCCAATCTAAGAAAACCTCTAATTCTTTTTCCATAAACCAAAAACTTTGTTTTGATTGATTAAATAAATTAATTTTGAAAATCCTATTTTCTAAGTTAAAATAATTATTTAAATTGAAAAAATCACATTTCTCCTCTGATGTTTTAATTACCCTATGGGTAGAGTACTCTAACAATCTCTTAAGTCACTGAAATTATGCTTCATGAGTTATGAGGTGAACCGTCTTAAGCCACATTTCTCCGCAGACCAAATAGATGTGAGACATTTCTTAGTTTATTTGATTGAGTCTCACCATCAAGTCATTTGTCAATCTTTCGAGATGCATACATAGCTTAAGGTGTGACACTCTCTCATTTAAGCTATGAAAGATATGGGATCAATTTGATTTCATATTTTTCTAAAATTAAATATATATATGTAAATTAAATGTCCCTCTGAAGCGGGCGACGGGATTCCAATTCCGGCAACCGACAACTTCCACAGGACGACCCCTCCCAAAATTATGTTGACAACACTAAAATATGAAAATATTCAAACTAAACTATAAACCTTTTTTTAAGTTTTTAATTTAAAATGAAAATAATTCAAATTATAAAATAACTTACTACTACTTTCTGCTACTTCCCCGACAACGGGGCAAAAAAGTTGATGCGGGTGGATTTAGTGTGTTAAATTTGCAAAAAAAATCAATATTACAAAATACACACAACATATACAATAGCAAATACACAAATTAATCATAATAAAAATGATTTTAATGAAAATAGTTTTATCTTTTAAAAATCTTTAAACTGTCAAATCCCCTTAAAATAACACAAGTATACATATCACTTAAGTAATAAAGAGCTCTAATGGAGTTCTAGATATCGATCCCACAGGGAAGTTGGAAATGCTTATAAGCAAATTCTTAAAATTATAATGTAAACTACAATTTTAAATTACAAAGTGAATTGCTAAATAAGAATATAAATTAAGAGAGTGAATGTTAAATAAAATGCAGTAAAAAGACAAAGTTAATCAAACTATTTGCTAAACTTTCAAAAGAAAAATTTATGAAAACTAAACAAAGTTTTTGTGATGAAGAGTTCAAATTTTAGAAAGCATCCTTCCGCTTTACAATGAGTATATAGATTGCGAAGAAATTAAAATCATTTGTATATATATATATATATTAAGTGAAGGATTTTCTTATGACTCCCTACATGTTGAAGTGAAAAGGACTAGTACAGACATCAGAGAGGGAGCTGGGGACTCCTCTTTTTGGTTCAATACAGGAACCCAGGAAATCCCCCAAAAAAGGCTAAATGTCACCCCCCAAAAATGAAAAACTACAGTGACTCAACAGAGAGAAAAGAGTGTAAGATTGCATCTGCCCCCAAAGTAATCATTTGTCTTTGTAGGTCATTCTGAAGTGGGGGACATTTAGAATATTCCTTGCAGCAGATAAAGGAGAGCAGGTGGAGGGTTGAAAGCAACCTCAGTCTCATTAGAGTGTGATCCAAGTTGGGCCAACTAGTTTGCAGGCTGGTTTCCTTCCCTATAGATAAAAGTGAACTGGATTTGTATCTTGCTAGTGAGATCTCTGACTTTATTTAGCCAGTATGAGTAATGTCAGGGAGTCTCATCCTCCTGATTTAAGAGGGGAATAAACACAGCAGAGTCCACTTCCAACCAAATCCTAATCCAATTAGCCTTAGTGGCAAGGTTGATTGCCTAATACACAGCAATGAGTTCAGTCTCAGTGGCATCATTGGCCAGGACTGGGGTATAAAAGTACAGCAGGCACTAACCCAAATGATTTCTGTAGATACCTCCCACACCAGCTCCATTTTTATTAAAGCTTCCATCAATGTTAATCTTCACAATAGGATGATTTGGTGTTTTGCAGTAGACTCTGATGACTTGAATAAGTTTAGAATTAATAGGTGTACAGGAGTTGGAAATGTTAGGAAATCCTTTCCAACTAATCATCTTATGCAGGTAAGTTACACAATTTCTAGCAATTTTCCCCACATTTGGATTTGCTTCTTCAAATTTAACCTCGTTTCTTTCCATCCAGATGAACCAAGCAATGGTAAAAGGAATAGCAGCATACTTTCTTATCTTCCAGTGCAAACAACAATTGACCAGCCTATCCCAAGTGACCTCTTTCTCATCAATTGTCAACTGATTCAGGAATTATTTCAAAACCAGTTGAGAAAAGTTGCATTCAAAGAATAAATGATTCAGAGTTTCCTCTTCCTTCTTACATAGCCAGCATTTAGAGGGACCCCTCAATCCCTTCAGCTTGAGAATGTCATCAGTAGGGATCATTTTATGAAATATTCTCCAACAGAAAAAGGATATAAAAGGGGATAGGAATTTATTCCATAAATGATCACCCCAAGGTGTTTGCTCCCAACTGAAAGTTTTGGAATATATAGCTTTGGTGAGGCTTTGGTGGGAAGTAGTCTGCCATAAAATTTTGTCTGCTGTACTTCTATTAAACTTTATACTGGCCACTTTGGTAATAGAGAGAGGTTGCAGAAGATTTGATAACTTAACCAGGGACCATTCATCACCATCCCAGTAATCAGCCACTTTCAAATCACTATTGTAGGTATTGGTAATGGGGGATAACCAGTCTTTGGGACACCAATTGTCAAGCCAAAACTTGATATCCCCATTGCCCAATTCCCAACTGTAATTGGTTTCAGCAATTTGTCTGATTTTCAACATTTTCACCCATGTTCTAGAATCACCAATTTTCCTTAGGACCAATGCGGGGTGCTGATCTCTGCAATACTTACCCCACATGAATTTTGCCCACAGGGAGTTTTGGGTCCTGAACTTAATCCAGAGTTTACAGAAATTAACTTGAAGGAGCTGATCAAGATCCTTAAAGCCAATTCCTCCAGCAATTTGAGGTTTAGCTGCTTTTCTCTAGGAAGCCCAATGCATTTGCTGTATTTGACCAGACCACAGAAATTTATTAAAAATTCTCTCCAACTGAATTTGAGTGCTTTTCTTTATGGTAGTCATTTACAGTATATAAGATGGGAAGGTAGTGATTATGCTCTTTAACAAAGTAATTCTTCCCCCATTAGACAAGAAGGTGTGTGTCCACCCATTAAGAAGGCTAGAAATTTTATTCAGTACCTCATCAAATTGAGATTGTTTGGTTCTGCCAGTGATAAGAAGCACTCTAAGGTACTTAATTAGGAGATGAGTAGTTGTGAAGCCAGTATAATCAGATGTCCAATGTTTATGAGTGGAGGATACATGTTTATAGAAGACCATCTGACACTTTGCTGGATTGAAAGACATTCCTGAATGAGCTTGGAATTTTTGTAATATTTGAAAGACTTTTCTGATAGCATTTTTGCTGGCTCTGGAGAATACCATTATGTCATCGGCATATAGTAAATGGGTAATGACAAATTTGGATATATGATGGTATTTGTTTTGACTATGATTCAGCAAGGCTTCATCAAGCATTCTGGATAAGTAATCAATGACAAGTATAAAGATAGCGGGTTATAGTGGATCCCCTTGCTTTAATCCTCTAGCAGCAGTGAAAGAACCTCTTCCTTGCCCATTTATCAGGATGGAACGTTCATTGTTATAAAGCCACCTCCTAATCAGGTGACAGAATTCACTGTTAAAGCCTCTGACACTAAGAACCTCCAAAATGAAATCCCAGCTTATGGTATCATAAGCTTTCCTTAAGTTCAGATTGTATATCATATTACCCCCTCTACAGGCTTTATTCAAATCCTGTAGAAGTTCTTGAGCCAGAAGAATTTTATCAATGATGGACCTTCCTTTCACAAAGGCAGTTTGATTGGGTTTAATTATAGAGTCCAAGTGAGGTTGTAGCCTGTTCACAATGATTTTGCTGATGGTTTTTCTAATGACAGTGGTCAAGCAGATAGGTCTGAAGTGATTCCAATTCTCCTGTGTTTCAGATTTAGGGATCAATACAGTGGTGAAGGAGCAAAAGTACTTTGGAAGATTGTTGCCTTGGAAGAAGCNGAGGTGGAGGAGTGTTTTCTGCTCTTTGGGAGCTTGTTTAGAGCCTCTTTTGTTTTGTGCTCCCTGGTTCTCACGTTTTTTGGTTTCCCGGCTTCAGAAATTTTTGAATTTGGAAGCACTAATTTATTGTTTTTTGGGGCTTTTGCTTTCTGGTTGAGCACCTCTTTGTTGTTCCTATGGCTGTGCTTCCTACTTTTTCTTCTAAGTGATATTTGTTTCTTTGGTTTGGTTGCTATGGTTGCAGCTCTTAGTTTTTTGAAGGTGGAAAAAGATTTCTAATTTCATATCTTTTGTTTTCCCTCTTATGGCTTCACCAATAAATATTGAAACTAATGCTCAGTGGGTTAAGGCCACCTATACATGGGTAGTTGGCCAATCTACTGATATTCTTCAAGACCAAGATATGTTAGTTTTCCCCCAAGCTTTTCATGATACTGTAGTTGGAAAGGGAGACTGTCCATGTATTCATCCTTTAGGCACTAAAGAAGGAGAACCTGTTATTTTCTTCTCACAACAAGAGATTGTCTCACTGAATGATAAAGTTAAGTTTACACTTGTTGGTAAGTTTTAGTTGGGGCATCCAAAAATTGAACTTGTAAGAAATTTTTTTGATTCTGTGAGTTTATAGGGGCCTGGAAAGTAGGTTTGCTTGATGACAGACATTTAATTATACAACTATCAGTTGAAAAGGATTATGCTAGACTCTTTTCCAAGCAATCTCTACTAATGCATGAACCATCATTAAGATTCTAAAATGGACACCAGACTTTGATCCCAACAAAGAGCCACCTGTGGTTCCCCTCTGTTTCAAAATGTCTGGTCTCCCTCTCCCATTTTTTAACTTAAATTCTTTATTTAATATTGGTTGTGCTCTTGGCAGGCCTCTATAGGTTGATGCCTCCACATATAACAATGTCAGGCATGCTTTGGCTAGAATCCTAAATGAAAGGGACATTACCCTTTCAGAAGTGAAAGAATCTGGATTGGGTATGAGAACGAAGGTTTTTTCCAGGAAGCTATTTTTGAGCAAAGTCCTTACTACTGTCAACATTGTATAATGTTTGGACACACTAGGGATAGGTGTTATATAATGCACCCTCGCCCTAATAGAACCCCTCTCACTAGGGAGAAACTTATTGAAAAAGATCCAACTCTACCATCTCTTACCACTTTGGATGTGGTACCCACCATGAGGAGGCTGGAGGTGTTTTATTGGACACTTCTCAAAGCTCTATTGCTCCTTTTGATTCCAATGTTCCCTCTTCTACCTCCCCTAGAGTTATAAGGGAAGAATTGAATAATGTGACTATTATTAACCCTTTAACTTCTCAGAGCTCACCTATTAGTGGCAGGGAGGAAAAAAAGAATGTTCCATTGATTGCTACTAAAGATCTGAAGGCCCCTGATGATGGAAGAATTGCTGAAATGTAACATTTATTAGAGGAGGATTGACAATTACACACATCTAAGAAGAAAAAGAAATAGGTTAATGAAGTGTAGAAACTACTAATTGGTGCTACCACAATGGCTATTGGAGGCTAGGTGAAGGCTGGTCCATCTCCTCCTTCATTTAGATGAAGAACTAGATCTAGATCTCAACCCTCATTCCACCTTAATCCCCCTAATGATTAGCCTGCTTTGTTCAAAAATAAGGAGTATTCCTTATCCTCAGTCTATAAAAAGACATACATCTTAATAAAAAATAAAACCTTTGGTGTATTTTTATCCTTGAACCTATGGTTCATAGCAACCCTCAGAGATTCATCAGTAAACTTCCTGGTTTTTCTCATTATGCTACTACTAATAATAAGATTTGGTTTCTCTGTAAAAAGGAGGTACAGTGGAATATTCTGGTGGATCAACCTCAGTTTATTTACCTCTCTCTTCAGATCAAAGGATAATTAGAGTATGCAACTTTCATATATGCAGGCTGTCACAAAGAGGATAGAAAATCCCTTTGGGTTTGTCTTCAGCAGATCAGTGAGCAGATGCACTCCCCTTGGCTGGTTGGGTGAGACTTTAATTTTATCACCTCTGCAGCTGAGAAGTCTAGGGGTAGGGTCCATAACATTCCCAAAATGACTACTTGCAGTGACAACATCAGAAGGTTGGCTTATTTGATTTGGGATTTTAGGGCCCCCATTTCACTTGGAAGAGGGGACATATCTGGGAAAGACTTGACAGAATTTTGGTTAATGATAAGTGGTTTCAACAATATCTCTTCACTTTTGTTACTCATTAAGGGTGGGTTCAGACCACAGACCTTTACTTATATACATCTACTCCACTCAAAATCATGCTCAATCTACCCCTTTTAGATTTCTGAATATGTGGTCATCCCATCCCTCTTTTATTAACATTGTTGCCCACAATTTGTCAGGTGTTATCCACCCTGAATCTCTAGTCAAGCTCAGTCTCCTGCATATCAAAGTGAGTAAATCCCTTAGAAAGTGGGGTTGGGATACCATTGAAAATGTGCATTCTGCTGTGACCTTTACTGAAAAGAAGTGGAGTCACTTGAAGTTGAAGTTTAGAATGGGACTGCAAAGGAAAAATTATTGTCGCTGCCCAGAATAACCTTGTTACTTCCATTGATAATCAAGAACAACTTTTGAAATAAAAGGCATCTATCAATATTTTTGCTGATGGGGATAAAAACACTAAATTCCATCATGCTTACAACAAATACAGAAGAGAATGCAACACTGTACACTCCATTCATACCAATGAAGGGATTTGGCTACATGATAATGATACCATTATGTTGGCGCTATTTCGGGGGTTGGAGGGGAGTTGACTGTAAGAAGCTGTCGTTCACTGGAATCAAAATCCCATCACCCGCTTTGGAAGGACGTTGAAGTATGAAATCAAACTGACCCCATATTTTTCATAGTTTAANATAAGGGCTTGCCCTTATAGGAAGCTTGCTCGAACCGAGCTTAATATAAAACCTATTTAATTCTTCATATGGAATAAGGGAAATTGTCAGAAAATAAAATAGTTTCGTAGACCAAATGAATGTCTAATATTTCTTAGTTTATTTGATCGAGCCTCATCCTCAAGTTTTCTGTTTATCCTTCATGATAGATATAGGGTTTGAGGTACAACACTCTTTCATTTAAGCTATGGAAAATATGGGGTCAGTTTGATTTCATATTTTTCTAAACTATATAGACACATGTAAATTAAAACGTCCTTTTGAAGCAGGCAATGAGATTTCAATTCTGGTGACCGACAGCTTCTTACTGGCAGCTTCACAACCCAAAATAGCGCCGAAAACTTTTGAAGACTCCACTGGGTATGAGCTTTTCTCTCCATTTAAATAAGAAAATATTATCTTCACACATCGGTAATGTGTCCATGTCTCCCTTGGACCAAATTACCCTTCTTTTGTTTACATACTTTACCCATTTATGTGTTGGGAAGGTACGAGAATCCTATCAATCACCCACTTTAAAGACATTCCTAAAATTCTGAAGGAAAAGATGAAGAAATTACCCAGTACTGTAGTCGGTTTGCACCATGAGGAGCATACTTCCCTTCGACATACTGATGTTTCTGCTAGGACATTTTATCTTGAGACATTATTGTCAAAGAAAAAAGTGTGGATACCCAGGGTCACTGTACCGATACAGTCTAATAAGCCCGCAAAGCAAGAGCATGGAATGAAGCCCGAGTCCAAAGTATCTGACATTTTCACAGCAATTTCCAGCGAGATGGAAGAGCAAGAGGAGGAGGTCCAGCAGGGTCCTCCAGATCTTAAGAGAATTAAAGAATCAATAATCAAATAAAAAGTTGAAAAGCTCAGAGTCGAGATTTCAGAGTTAGCCCAAGAACACGGAGTTTTCATCGATGATGAAGATGAAGATTTTGACAATAATGATTACCTCAAAGCGGATTTCATGGATGTCCATGTCATTGAAACTAGAGCCACTACATCGTGCGCGAGGCTCAACCTCTCATCGAAGAGAACACCGTAGATGAGCTACGTAGGGCTATCCTCCTAAAGGATGAGGAAGTCAGCCAACTGGAGAAAAGGATATAGGAAATGGCCGCAGCCATGACCACCATGGCCACTATTCAAGGGAAATCACAAACACCACAACTAGCCTCTCAAGAGATCAACCAACCAGAAATCATACACATCACAGATGAAAGAAGAGAAGTTTCCTCAGTGCCATGCCAGAGAAGGAATTTAAGCAAATGGTTGAACAAGTTTGGGAAGCCTTAACCCAATTTAAGGGTGGTGCATTGATTCTAAAGGGTAGACCATATTTGGAAAAATTCGATGTCGTACCCTTCCCCAAGGGTTTCATGGCCCCAAACTTTAAGATATTTGATGAGACTAGAAATCCCAGACAACACACAACACATTTTTGAGCCAGTTATGGCAGCACAAGGAGTAACGAAGATTTACTCTTCCAACAGTTTGTCAGCAGTCTATCAGGGATTGGTTTTGATTGGTATGCTGATTTACCCAATGAATCAATTAAGACATTTGCCGAGCTGAAAAAATAAATTGTGAAGAGATTTTCTAGAGTGCAACACCATGTATCTATAGGAGAACTCATGATGGAAATGCAAAAGCCCAACAAGACTTTGGTGGATTACTTTTTGAGATGGAGAAACCTTAGCATGAAATGTGAACCCCAGCTACAGTAACTTCACACAATTAAGATCTTACTCAAAAGGATTCATGGGCCAGTAGCTTTCATGCTTAAGGGACTCACCATCAAATCCTTCAAGAAGCTACTTAGCAAAGCAACAGTCTTCAAGAAGAAATCAAACATATGGATTCTCACAAGAAATCCAAGGTAATCAAAGTATTTGAAAAGAATTCAGGAATAGTAGCGACTGTTGATAAAGAGAAACAACCAATGAAAATATATCCAGAAAATCCTCGCCAATCTTCATCACAACATGCTCAGAAACAGAGTAACCAGTCCAACCAGCGACCGCCTCGAGAAGGATCACCTCGAACAGGGAACAAGAGAATATATCTGGCAGAACAACAGAAAATGGTGTATTCTTTCAAAGATGAAGCCTTATCCAAAATGTTCAAAAGTCTAACGAAGAAGCCTGAGTTCAGACTACTAGATCTAAAGAAACCTGAAGAGGTCGACAAGAAGGATCAACCAAATTATTGCCCATACCACAGGTTGCTTGGGCACACTATAGAAGAATGTTTCATCTTTGAGGATTGGTTAAGAAGAACCTTAAAGAAGGGAATATAAGGATCCCAAAAGAATATTTAAAAGAACCTGAAAAAGGTTCCATAAATATGATTTTGGTTGAACCAATCTCCCTGATTGATCCATATACTGGAGAAGATGGATGAAGTACAACTTGGGATAAGCTCAAGAGGGTCCTAAACCATATACATGATTCATCGAAACAATCTTCTACATATACCGGAAAAGGAAAATGTAATGAAGTTTAGAGCAAATCATCCAAGAAAATATTAAATCAAATCCAGAATGATTCAAAACAAGCCTTCGTTCAGAGTTTTTAGCCTGCCAAACCCGAGATGAAGATTTCACCACAAAATCCGTCGTCGTCAAAGATAAAGAAGAAGAAGAATACCACCACAAAGATTGATAGCTTGGGGGTTAGGATAGGGACTGCCTCTACTAGATTGGTTGTCTTAGATTTGGGGAAGAAAATCCTCAAACCCCTAACTTTGTATGATTATCTTTTTACTTCTCTGGGGTCTTATAAATATATGATTGTGATTTTGGCTACATTTTAACTATTTCTGATGATAACGTAACTGATTTTAACCAATCTAGCTTTGATCTTGATTCCCAAAATAATCCTCAAACTGTAATTAAGTCCAATGAACTCGCTAACAAGGCTAAAGAAGACATTGGCAATACTGCTTACAACAACACCGGGAGTGATGAACCAATTCTCGAGCACCACGGTGCACCGCTTGCCATCAATTTTGATCTTTCTGATAAAGAAGAAACACTAAAAGATTTGATAATGATATCTTAAGAAGAAGAAATTATTAAAGTGAACTTAAGGAGCGGGAGAGTGTTACCCCCGATAACAGCTCCAACAGATAAAGTAAAACAGATATTGACTCAAGAAGAGTTACCTCCACCTCAACCAGTAGAAGAACCACACAACCAAGAGAAAATTGGAGGATCATATAAAGTGGATTACAACTTGCTAGCTCATCTTAGGAAGTTGCAGGTCAGATTAAGCATCTACGATGCTCTGATCCTATCAAAGGAGATAAGAGAGTTTCTGGGTACAGATTTGCTTAACCCAGAGGTTTGCTTAGCTTAGTTGATCAGACATCCTCAAATGAAGTTTGTTCATTGAAAGAACAGCCTGGGGTAACCTTCATAGATGAAGACTTGCTGCTCGGCACCGCCGACCACAATCATCCACTCTATATCTCCGTTAAGATCGACAGATTTGTGTTGTCCAGAGTTTTAGTAGATCTGGGAGCATCCTTAAACTTGATGAGTCTACAAACATTGAGCTATTTGAACATTGAAGCTCAGGAGCTTACGACCAATAAAATGATGCTACGAGGATTTGACTAAAAGGGAGAGAGAGCCCGTTGATCCATTACATTTCTTATGAAGGTTGGAGAACTAGCAACAACCGCCAAGTTTCATATCATCTATACCGAGACCTCTTTCAACGCTCTACTGGGTCAACCGTGGATTCACGAACACAACATGGTTACGTCTTCTCTACACCAGTGCATTAAGTACTACAAAGAAGGACAATAACATTGCATCAAGGGAGATCTACAACTGTTTTCAATTCATGAAGTGGGCATTCATGATGATGCTGCCTATTACGCGCTTCCAAAGAAAACTATCTTCTCTCGTGAAATTGAAACAAATAAAAGTAAAGATTCAGAAAAATCATAAAGAGGAGGCCATTCAACTCAGCTTCAGCGATCTTCCACCACTCCTTTGCAATAAGTTGGTGGAGGTTCTTTTAGTTCGCGCACCCGAGGTTGAGGCCGGGGACGTGGACAACACAACCAACTTAATTGTTGAACGGATTGGGCCAACCATCAACCTGGGTGATGAAGACAGTTCCGAAGATGAAATAATGATGAAAAAATAGAAGAAACCTCAATATGAGATATCCTTAGAAGATGCAGAGAAAAATGAATATGAGATGATATATGATCGGATAAACCACTATGTGAATGCTATGACCCTTACTCTGATTCTCCCTCAAAAGGTTGAGAGTTTAGAGGTCAAGGAAGTCCATAGTGTTGATTCAAAGCCAATAAAATTTTATCGTGCTTCTACCTCTACTGATCTTAAAAATCATGTAAACTTGGATGATGATCCTAATGAGTTAATGAAATTGCCTTTTGGTTACTTTTTGCCTTGCGTACAAAAGTTAATTCAGTAGGGGCATTTGCCAAAACGAATGCCAAAAGATAAATTATAAATTTTTGAAAAATTATTGAATGTTAAAAGTTGAACTCCCAACTGAAATGAGGGTCTCGGATTTGGTACAGTCGGACCAGTCGATGATTCAAAATTTTGTATGATTGTTACTAGTGAATCGGAAGAGGATTGCCCCGATATAGAGGATGACTCTACTGATCAACTAATAAAAGATGCTCAGCCAAAATTCAACGAGGAAATTAAAACCACTGTTGATGAACTAAATGAAATTAACCTCGGGATTAAAGAGCAACCTTGCTCTACATTTATAAGTTCTCTAATCAATGATGAAGAATCTCTGCAATTTGATTAGATTATTAACATGATTCAAAGTTTGCTTCGCATGGAGCTTTGATGAAATGCCAGGACTGTCAGCAGAGGTTGCGGTTCATAAATGATCCCAATTTTTTTTTATGTAAGGATTTATGAAGTTGACACCATTACAACGCCAAAAACTTGATCCTTATAGAAACCTCTTCTAACTTTGTCCATTTATAAGTCCATTTACAAAGTAGAAACCTCTTCTAACTTTGTAAAAATTAGAGAATGTTTCCCTTGATAGAGGCTACAACATGCCAAAATTTCAAGCTAAGGTGATGCGTTAATATGCATCGAGAATCAAATAATTCCAAATAGTGTTTAATTAATTAAAAATATTTTATGTATCAAATGGACTTGAAATTTATGCCACATTATTCTCCTCTGTTCACTGAGCAAGAGGGTATTTTTATTTTATTTTTGTGATTTTTGTACACAAAGTTTGGGGACTAAATAAATAACAAAAGACCCCTATTTCAGGGCCACCTGATCAATACACGCTCGATCTGACGGTCACGGGTCATCGTCCCAAATGAACTGGACCCAAAAACCGTTCATTTTAAAATGCTAATATCTCACTTGATTCTTAATAAAATTGAGTGAATTATTTTTTAAAATGCTCGTATTGACTAGTAGAACACATCCATACAATTGATGAATGCTTAAATTGATTGTATATTCATGAATAATTAAAAGAGGCTCGGTTTAGGGTTAACTTTGAATACCTTGGTCTAAGAGGGGTAGCCTTGATTGGATGCTTTTAGAAGCATTGTGTGGGTGTCAGAAGCCTAGGAATGGAGCCTCTGGTCGTGGTGAAACGCCTAGACCGAAACTCGACCAAGGCTGATTTGGGGGTTTGGTCGAAGTCCACCTTAGGGTGGCCGAATGATGGGGCTTTTTTGGGGGATCTTATTATCTTGATGTTGGAATGGTGTGGGTGAAATTAATTTGAATTTGGTGGAGGTTTGGAGGAAATCCTGTTTCGGCCTTGAAATTGAGCTCTAAAATTGAACTCAAGCAATGGATTTGACTGGCTAAGGAAGGTTTGGTTAAGCTCAAGAGGTCTCCAGGAAGCTCTGGAAGAAGTTTTACTGAGTCTCCCCAAGGAATTTCAAGCTCTCTCTCTTTTTCCATGGAGGGGGAGTTTAAATAAAATGGCTAAGGCTGGCTGCTAGGGTCAATTGAGGGGTGCATTTGGTTGCTTATGTGGAGGGCAGAGAAGCTCCAATGAGAAGCTGGGTTGATTTGGCCTTTGGGTTTGAATTGGGTGAAAATCCCTTGTCTTGGACATGGTTTTGGCCATTTTCCAGCCACCAAGGTGGCTGGCCGGCCACGAATTGGTCACCTCTTGGCTCAGGGAAGTCAGGGATGGCTAATGATGATTATCTCCTAAGGGTAAGTGATGATGTTGGAGATATTTCAAGTTTTGTCCAAAAATGGATTGAAATCCTTTAATTTGTGGATCCATTGGTCCATAGTTTGTCATGGTGATTTTAGGAGGGATTAGTTTGGTCTTTAGGAAGGTTTTTGTGGTTGTGAAAACATTACTTTGGTGGCTTAGACATGGTTAAGTCAATTTTTGGTGAAAGGGTCCAAGTGAGTGCAANGTTCATTTTAAAACACTAATATCTCACTTGATTCTTAATAAAATTGAGTGAATTATTTATTAAAATGCTCGTATTGACTAGTAGAACACATCCATACGGTTGATGAACACTTAAATTGATTGTATATTCATGAATAATTAAAAGAGGCTCGGTTTAGGGTTAACTTTGAATACCTTGGTCCAAGAGGGCTAGTCTTGATTGGATGCTTGTAGAAGCTTTGTGTGGGTGCCAGAAGCCTAGGGATGGAGCCTCTGGTCGTGGTGAAATGCCTAGACCCAAATTCGACCAAGGCCGATTTGGGGGTTTAGTCTAAGTCCACCTTAGGGTGGCCGAATGATGGGGCTTTTTTGGGGGATCTTATTCTCTTGATGTTGGAATGGTGTGGGTGCAATTAATTTGAATTTGGTGGAGGTTTGGAGGAAATCCTGTTTCGGCCTTGAAATTGAGCTCCAAAATTGAACTCAAGCAATGGATTTGAGTGGCTAAGGAATGTTTGGTTAAGCTCAAGTGGTCTTCAGGAAGCTCTGGAAGAAGTTTTACCGAGTCTCCTTAAGGAATTTCAAGCTCTCTCTCTTTTTCCATGGAGGGGGAGTTTAAATAAAATGGCTTAGGCTGGCTGCTAGNCACTAATTTCGAATGCTCGGATATTAACCAAATTAAATTACTTAACTATTAGCAAAACAAAAATGCAAATTTTGAATAATAACTACTAATCCACTAACTATGTTTATGTAATGAAGATTTCTTATGTGAAAAAATATCCTTCCCATTACAATGAAATTCTGGTGAAATGAGATGAGATAAATGTTTGTAATATGTATTGTGCGAAATAGGAGCAATTTTAATTTTCTACCCTGATATTGTGCATATGAAAACAATTAGTTAATGTTAGGTTTAGTCCCTAAATCTATGGCTAGGCTAGGAGGATACCAAATCCCACTCCAGAGCTCCCACTTCCCTTCACCTGAAGGCTAACTCTCACTTTAGTTTTTAAACACTAATATCGAATTGGGGATTTTTAGTCTGTCACCCTAGAAATATCCAATTCTACACCCAACAAAGTATATTAACCGAATTGGAGATTTTAGTCTCTCACCCTAAAGATTCTCCAATTCTACACCCAACATAGAATATTATTCTTTTTGTTTTCACCTAATTTCATGAACAAAATTCTCCTTCATGAAATCAAATGTGATCCTCACTCTGTTGTAAAACACATACTCCATTTCTCGGGTCATATGTTTCACAACATATTTTAACAATTCAATTAGACAAATTAAAAAGTAAATTAAGTTTGGAGTTGAAAAATCATCACAATTTATTTTATATTTTAATTATGACACATTCATATTATCTCTTCATTTCACCATATCTCAGAGTATGGAGATAGATAGAGGGAACTACTCAGGTATTATCTCTTCAATTCTCTAGATCTCAGAGTAGGGGGAAAGATAGAGGAAACTACTCAGTCTTCATGAGAAAGATATGACAAAACATAAATTTCAAATCTAAAAGAAAGTTCATTCAACACTAAATAAACAAACAAACTTATCTGGAACTCTTTCTCAAAGAAAATCCTTTGTAGCGTTTCCTTAGAAATGCAAGAAGAAGAACTCTCTCACTTTTCTCCTTCTCCGACACTCTTACAGAAAGTTTCTCACTAAATCTTACAACAAAAACTCTAAACTATGAAAGAAAACTTACTAATTGGCTCCAATATGTGCTGAAATGAAGATGGATATGGAAATGTACCATGGTGAAATGTTGTAGAGCGAAAAATGACTGTAGAGGAGCCCCTTTTCTGATGAAATTAGTCCCAAATAAAGCCTATGGTCGGTTCTCTAAGAGGTGCCTCAAAAAACTCTTCAAAAATTGTCCAAATACATCAAACTTTCTAGAAACGGGGTCTGAGCCGCCTTTGGCGCCATCGGTGTTGGGTAAAAATCGTTCAGCTTTCGATTGTTCTGCGCCGTCGGCGCTAACCTTGGCGCTGTAGGCGTTAAGCATTTTCTCAAAAACGTCATTTTGACTCCAAATTTCATCATTTTTCTTCCTTTTTGCTTTAAGCACTAAAAATTAACAACATGCAAGAAAACATCAAAATACCTTCCATTAAAGTGCAATATCACAAAAAATAGGTATAAAAGGTCTAAAAATGCATATATTTTTAGTGTATCAAAATCCCCCAATGTTACATGTTACTTGTCCTCAAGTAACTTCTCTACTATCTAAAAATATGACTTATGATAAAGAATTTAACTTTTAGACTTCTATATTTTAGTTCTCTAAATATAATAGTTTAACTTAATAAAAATTCGAAACAACTCTAGTTAATACTAAAGGTGTAAGGATATACAGTAATTAATTCTAAGGTTTCTGATCCTTTATTCTTTTCAAAAAAAATTGCAATTTGTTATATTAAAGTCACTTAAGAAATTCATATGAAAAAGAACTTCATAAAACTTTATTAATAATTATGCTAATATTCAAATAAAAAGTTTAGTAAATGTCTCCAAGTCTTTTTCCTTAAATTGATTCAAGTGAAGATAATTTTTAATTAGACATCTCCTCAATCTTCTCCCCACATATTTTCTTTTTCTTTTCTATATGTGAGGATTACTATATCTGGAAAGCCTTTAATGATTTCGAACTTCACTATCCTCTTCTTAAAGTTAAAAACTTTTTATATTTCTTCACTTAACAAATTTATATTAACTTAAAGATTTTATAAAGTTTAATTATTTTCTTTTTACATGAATCTAATAAGATTTTTAATACTTTAAAAATACAAATTTCTTTACTTAAAATGGAAAAAATATAGTCTTATTCTCTTTTACCAAATATCTTATCCCCTAGAATTAACCTTTATTATTGAAAATTTTTACTTAAATTTACTATATATTTAAAAAAATAAATATAGTTATCTCAAGTTAACCCCTAATACCAAAGGTCATGTTAAATTTAAAATTTTGAGGACAAATACTTTATCTTTTCTAAAAAAAGATTTTTCTTCTCTCCCCAAACTTAAATTTTTAAAAGATTTTTACATGAACTTAAATGAAGGGTGAAAGAAAGCATTAAATACATAAAAAAAATCATACCTGTTGGAGCTTCTGATTTTTTAACATAAATTTTGAAATACTGTAGGTGCTAATATGAAAACTACAAGACTAATAACATTAAATTGCACATAATACATATAAAATATGCTGAGAAAGAGCTAATCAGAATACATAACAAAGTGTTGAAAATAACAAAAAAACTAAAATAAATTCTAAAAATGAAAATAATTTTCCACATTACAGTTTCACATTACATAACAAACAAAGTCTTCAATAACATCATAACAAAAAAAATACAACCACACAGTACAAACACAAACAAACAAACAAACAAAAAGATCACTAGTCACTATCTTCTTCTTCATCGACATGTAACTTCTGCTATTGATATGGAGTATAAGTAGGGTGAATAGGGAACTGAATTGTATGGTCACCCCTCAGGTATCTTACTAAAGCATCATCATAAGCAGCATCATACTCAAATTTCTGGCGAATCAGATCATCAGTGTGAGCATTTCTTGCCTCCATATTCTGCATCCTATGATCCATCCTCAAATTATCTCCCTGCTGAATCATCATCTGGTCCAACAACTTCCTGTTGCTGGGTCACTTAAAGTAGGCTCACTAAGTAGGGGTTCTAAAAGTATAAGGAATATCCCTAGCCTGTCTTCCATATCTCCAATCAACATGGGAATCATAAGTCTTGATGTTGGTAGGCCTAATCGATATCTGAGGCTCAATCCTCTCCTCATCAGGTCTAAAATCAACTCCTGCATGCTCACAAAGTGTGTAAATGAGACCAGGGTGCGCCAATCTACCAGTGGTCTCTCTCAGAGCAATAGATCAAATTTTCATACAAATGATAGAGCCTACATTTATATCCATCACTTGCTGAATACAGTAGTTAAGGATGGCTCTATCCTTGGTTACTTCACTATGATGGTTTGTTATAATCATCCTACCAGAAATAAAATAATGCAAAGACTTAGACACTACATTTAACATATAAAGAGGAAAGTTAACTTTAACTCCATTTTCTATTTTCTATGACCCTTTCTCACTAGTTAGAAAAGAAATAACTTCATCTAAGGCTTGATCTGTAGTAGAAAACAAATGATACTGGTATCTATAAACATCTTCTAATTGATAAAACTCATTAATTTTTCTTAGAGTAAACTCCACCCATTTTCCTCGAACAGAAACAAAATCATCAGAAGCCTCAGGAAGGTTGGCATAAAATTCCATCGCAATCCACACTACACATCAACAGTAAAATAACAAAAGTTTTCCCATTGCCGAGCGATAATTAATCATTCAACTTCTCCTCCATGATTTTTAAAACCTCAGTCCTGAATCACTTTTTTTTTTTCTTGAAGACTATGATATTGAGCACTGGCTCTAAAGCTAATAAACCTTTGCTTGTCATATTTTATTTTCCTTTTGCACGATCTAAGTGCCATAGGAAATGTAGAAAAATTTGATAAAAAATTCTGAATAAATCCCAAAATTCTGAAAATAAAAAATGTAACCATTTTAAACTTAAATCCACTAAGTAAGAGTTTTTCACCAAATCATTTTCTCAAAATCTCCCAAAAAATTTCAAAATTTTGGACTTAGCCAATGTGAGAAAAATCTTTGGTGAAAATAAAAAGAATTTACTTTAAAGTGTAGCCTTACCTAGAGAAGATAAATCCAAAGTTCCTTTGCCTCTAAATTGCCTCAAATCCACCGAAAATAAATCCCTAAGTGCAAAACCGAAGGTTGAAGGTGACTTAAAGGGTAAAAATGAAGGTTTACAGTGAAAATCATAAATTAAAGGGTTAATTCGTCGCTCTCGTGTTGATGGCACTGTCCGCGCCATTGTCAGCGCCGTCGATGCTAAAGGGCCGAAATTAACTACGTTGATTTTTCAAATTTTCAATTTCCTTTCAATTTTCTCCAAAGTTTTTTTCTTTTTTTTAGTATTTTTAAACACAAATTTTATCTAAATTCATAAATAAACATTTCACAAACAACAACAAACTAACTTTTATATATGAAAATACACTTTTTACAAACACATTTCCAAATCACACATTCACACCTATGAAGTAAATTAATTACAAATCATCTTTGAAATCAAGCCACAACACTAAACCCTGACACAAATTTATACACATAATCAAAGTTTAGAATAAAATAAATCAAACCTAATCAAATCCATGCAATTACACTAAACATGTAAAAATTTTTAAACAAGTAGAGAATTCACAATCTTCAATCATTCAACCTCATCTTCAGTCCTATTACCACCTCTAATATCTCCCATAGATTGGTAAACATTTCTAAAGCATTTACTCTCATAACTGGATGATCAAATGGTCGATGTTTAATGTGATCAAGCCATCTAAGATGATCTTATCTGCCACTGGAAGCACACCAACCATTTCAAGGATATATTCGTTTCACATTTTTCTTTGACTGTCAAACCACTCATCCACCTAATCATTCTCATCTCAGTAACATTTACTTAGTTTTATGCTTCCCTTTCAAAGACCAAAATTCTGGGCAATAAAGCATTGCATTTCTACACCAACATTTATGTGTTTCTTTTATGCTTCTCTTAAATAAGGCTTGTTGCAGGTCTTACCACTATCTTATAAAGTTTTCCTTTAGATTCAAGCAGTACTTTTCTCACACAATAGGCTCAATGCATTCCTCCACTTCAACCATCCAACTTGAATTCTACTAATAACTTCTCCATCTATTTCACCATCACATTGAACAATAGACCCGAGATATCTAAAACGTTCACACATTTTAATGATTTGATCACCAATTGTTACAACTCTGCTATTGAAATTACTACTACTAAAATTACATTCCATGTATTCAATTTAAGATCTACTCAAATGAAGGCCTTGAGACTCTAATGTTGATCTTCATAATTCAAGTTTTTTTTCTGAACTCTTTCTTTAATCTTATTTATAAGAAGGATATCATTAGCAAAAGCAAACACCAAGGTACATGCTCCTGCAAATGTCCAGTAAGAGCATCCAAAAGTAAAACAAAAGGATATGGGCTTAAAGTTGATCCCTGATGCAATCTCATTGAAATAGGAAAATAATTGGTCAATCCTCATTTTATTTTAGTACAAGTAACAATTCAAGTATACATATATTTAATGACTTGAATATAAGTCATATCAACATTTTTCTTTTCTAGAACTCTTCAAAGAACTTCTCTTAGAACCTTGTCGTAAACTTTTTATAAATCAATAAAAATCATATGTATATCGTCCTTTTTCTTTTTTTACTTCTTCATCAACCTTCTCAATAAATGTATAACTTTCATAGTAGACTAGCTCGATATAAATCCAAACTGATTATGAGAGATCTTTGTATCACGTCTTAACCTATCTTCAAGTACTACCTCCCACAATTTTAATGACACATTAGCTTAATTTATACACTCTCGTGCATCTATTTTATTCTTTAAAGTGGGAACCAAAATGCTCTTACTCTACCCGTTAGACATCTTTTTTAGTTTTTAAAATACAACAACAACAACAACGACAAAACATTTATCTCACTAAGTGGTAGTTTTTAAGACTTTAAAAACTCCTCCCAACGGTTATTATGGAGCAAATTTCTGCCAAAGTCTGCCAAAAATCAAAAAATTGCTCTCAGCACTGTCGGCGCTCCCGATGACACTATTGGCGCTTTGGTCTAGTTACGCAGGCGCCGTCGACACCCATTCTGGCGTCGTCGGCGCTAGTGGCCAAAAATTGTGACATTATATTTTCGATCAATTTGATTCCAAATTTTACTCTAATGCTAATATTTGTCTTAATTTATAATATATAAGATTGTGTAGGATTATTATCTACTAATCTATAAACACTTATCAAACAAAATAGGAGTACATATATATATATATATATATATATNATACCATTTGATTAGTTGGGTTGACTTAACATTAAAACTTCTTTAAATTGTGGTATGTGGCATTCATAATAATGTTTCAATCGATGCCCATTAACTTTAAATATCTTTCCAGTGTTAGGATCTTTAACAACAACAATTCTGTAATGATAAACTTTAATCACTTTAAATGATCTTAACCATTTGGATTTCAGTTTTTCTTGAAATAATATCAATCTTGTATTATATAATAAAACTTCTTATCCAGGTTCAAACTTCTTTTCAAGAATCTTTCGATCATGCCATATTTTTATTTTCTCTTTATATATTTTTGCATTATCATATGCTTCATTTCTAATCTCGTCAGGTTCATTGATTTGCAATAATCTTTTCTCACTAGCATCTTTTAGATTAAAATTAAATTCCTTAATAGCCCAAAACTTTGTGCTCTAATTCTATAGTTAAGTGTCATGTTTTTCCAAATATCAGTCTGTATGGGGATATTCCTATAAGAGTCTTACAAGCAGTTCTATATGCCCATAATGCTGTGTCAAGTCTAGAACACCAATCCAATTTATAAGGATTTATAGCCTTTTCTAAAATGCATTTAATTTCATGATTTGATATTTCTGTTAGACCACTAGTCTGAGGATGATAAGTAGTAGATAATCTATGCATAATATCATATTTTCTTAATTAATTTTTTAATTCTCTTATTCTTGAAATGAGATTATCCATTAGTAATAATTACTCTCGGCATTCCATATCTTGCAAAAATATTTTTAATTAAAAAATTTAGAAACACTCCGACCATCACATCTAGGTACAACAATAGCTTCAATCCATTTGGACATATAATCAATAACAAGTAATATATATATAGGTTTCTAAATGAAGGCATAAATGATCCCATAAAATCAAATCCTCACACATCAAAATTTTAACTTCCAATGTGTAATTTAGAAGCATTTCATTTTTTCTAGAAATATTTCCTACACATTGACATTTATCGCATGTTTTAATATATTCATTAACATCATTAAAAATAGTAGGCCAATAAAATCTAGCTTGTAAAATTTTATATGCAGTTCTCTTTGTTCCTAAATGTCCCCTAACTTCAGAATCATGACATCTTTCAATTATCTGTTGAGTTTCTTCATAAAGCACACATCTTCTAAAACTTAGATCTTTACATTGTTTATATAAATATTGGTCATCCCAAAAAAAAGTCTTTTGAATCATATATAAACCTCTTTAATTATGGATTTTTTATATCAAGTGGTAGAGTATTACAATATAATTCACTATATCAGCATACCGCAATACATCCATTTCATCAATACAATATAATTGTTCATAAGGAAAATTCTCTAAAATTTCATTTACAAAATTAGTTAATATTTCTATTTCTATTCTAGACAAATGTTTAGCTATTTGATTATCATTTTCCTTTCTATCAATCGCGGTAAAATCAAACTCTTGCAATAGAATTATCCATCTACTTAATCTTCGTTTAACTTCCTTCTTTTGCATTAAGTATTTAATAACATAATGATCTCTATGCACTATACATTTAAATCCAATTAAACATGGTCTAAATTTATCAAAGGCATAAATAATAGCTAATAACTCTCTTTTAGTAGTGGTATAATTAATTTGAGCATCATTTAGAGTCTTACTAGCATAACATATAACTTTAAAAACTTTGTTGTGTCTTTGTCCTAATACAGCCCCAATAGCATCATCACTAGCAACACACATTATTTTAAATGGTTTTTCCCAGCCAGGTGGTACTATTATAGGTGCAGTGACTAAATTTTTGTTTAATAATTCAAATGCTTTTATGCATTCTTCATTAAAATCAAATTTTGTATATTTTTCTAAAAGTTGGCATAGAGGCTTAGTTATTTTTGTAAAATTTTTTATGTAGTGTCTGTAAAAACCAGAATGTCCTAGAAAACTTCTCACCCCTTTAACAGTAGTAGGCGGTGGTAATTTTTCTATAACTTGGATTTTCGCAAAATTTACCTCCATGCCTTTTTTAGAAATTTTAGGCCCAAGTACAATACCTCCTGCAACCATAAATTGACATTTTTCCCAATTAAATACTAAATTGACTTTTTCACATACTTCTAGAAATTTTTTTAAATTATTAAGGCATAATTCAAACAAAGTTCCAAATACAAAAAAACTCATCCATAAGCACTTCCATTCCATGTTCTATAAAATTGCTAAAAATTAACATCATACATCTTTGAAATATTGCAGGTGCATTGCATAGTCTAAAAGGCATTCTACGGAAAGTAAATGTTCCATATGGGATTGTAAATGTTGTTTTCTCTTGATCATCTGGAGCAATTAGAATTTGGCTTTAACCGATATATCCATTTAAAAAGCAATAATACTTATTCTTAGCCAATCTATCCAACATTTGGTCTAGAAATGGTAAAGGAAAGTGATCTTTTCTGATGACCATATTTAATTTTCTATAATCAATGTAAATTCACCAACCAGTTACTTGTCTTATTGATATTAATTCATTTTTTTCATTTTCTTCAACAATCACTCCTTTTTTTGGTACACAGTGAATTGGGCTTACCCAAGCACTATTTAAAATAGGATATATAATTCCAACATCTAACCATTTTAAAATCTCTTTTTTAACAACTTCTTTCATTATTGGGTTTAATCTTCTCTAAGGATCAACTTTTGGTTCATGTTGTTCATCTAACAAAATTCTGTGCATACAAATTGAATGACTGATTCCTTTAATATCTGCTAAAGTCCATCTAAAAGCATTTTTATACTTTTTTAACATTTCTATCAACTTTTGTTAATGAATCTCAGTTAACTCAGAAGATATAATAACTGACAATGTAGATGACTTTCCTAAAAATGCATACTTTATATGGGTAGGTAATATCTTTAATTCAAGTTCAGGTGATTTAATACTTGAAGGAGTAAGATTTTTACTATCATTTTCCATAAAGTCCAACATTTTAAATTTGCCTGAATATAATCTAAATCTTTTTCTTTAATTTCATCTTCATTCTCAAAAAATTTTCCTTGCTTAAATTTATCTTCGAATTCTTTCTTAAACTGTTCATTACTTAGATAATCAGCTACTTCCATCCTGAAACATTCATTATCTTTTTCAATTGCAGGATATTTCATAGCTTTGGCTATATTAAATTTTACTTCTTGATCATCAACTCTCATTATTAATTCTTCTTTTTGTACATCTATTACAGCTCTTCCTGTTGCAAGAAATGGTCTCCCTAAAATAATAGAAACTTCTTTATCTTCCTCCTTATCCAATACTATAAAGTCTACAGGAAAAATAAATTGATCTACTTTTACTAGTACATCCTCTATAACTCCTTTTGGATAAGTTATTGATCGGTCAGCTAACTGAAGTGTTACAGTAGTAGGGAAATTTTTCCCAAATCTAAATGTTTAAAAATTGATAAGGGCATAAGATTAATACTCACTCCTAAATCACATAAAGCTTTTCCATAAAATTTTTCACCAATTTCACAAGGTATAGTAAAACTACCAGGATCTTTTAGTTTTTTAAGAAGCTTTTTTTGAATAATAGCACTACACTCTTCACTGAGTGCAACGGTCTCATGATCTGTAAATTTCCTTTTCTTATTTAGTACATCCTTCATAAATTTCTTATAACTTGGCATTTATTCCAAAACTTCAACAAAAGGAATATTTATTATTATCTTTATTCTTCTGCTTCAGTATTTGAGGAAATAGATGTGATGGTTTTTAAAAAGGAAACTGTGTTTGTTCATTTTCCTGTTGATCATTTTCCATTTATTCCTTCTCTTCATTAACTTCAGTTTCTCTTTGGATCCTTGTTTCTATTTCTTTTCCACTTTGTAAGTGAATTGCTTTAATTTGCACTTTATTTTGATCTTTTGGATTAACTTCCATAGTACTCTGAAGAATTCCATAAGGTCTATTACTAAGTGCAGTAGCAATATGTCCTAATTGATTTTCAATATTTCTAATGGCAACCCGTTGATTATGTATTTGATTTCCCATATTCAACATCACTTCTTCCATTGCCAACTTCTTTTCCTTAACTTGTAGGTTAGGATTGGAGTTAAATCCTGGAGGATAATAAGGTCAAAAATTAGGATTTCCTTGATTGTTTAGATTTCCAGATGGATTCACCAAATTATTATAATTATTCTAACTAAAATTAGGGTGATTTTTCCATCTAGGGTTAAAATAGTTAGAATAGGGATTGTTATTTCGAGTATTTATAGCATTTAAGATTTCATAAGATTGTTGAGTATCAATAATCTGTCCTAGTGAATTTTCCTCTAATATTGAAGGTATTTGAAAGTAGTTCACTCCTATTTAATCAATCTTTTTAGAAATAGCAGCAATTTGAAATGCCAAAATAGAAATTGCATCAGATTCATGAATATTGGCTACTCTCTTAGGATTTACCCTTTCAAAGGGTCATTGAAAATTGTTAGTAGCCATTTCTTCAATTAAAGAGTATGCTTTATCAAAAGGTTTTGACATTAATGATCCAACCGCAACAGCATCTATAATAGAACTTAATGATCCTACTAATCCATTATAAAAAATTTGAATTATTAACCAATTTGGTAAAGCATGGTGTGGACCTTTTCTAAGAAGATCCTTAAATCTTTCCCAGGCTTCATATATCGATTCCTCTTCATACAAACAAAAAGATGTAATATCATTTCTAAGCTTAGCTATTTTAGAGGGTGAAAAATATTTAGCCAAGAATTTTTGTGATAATTCTCCCCAAGTTCTAATAGATCCAGGTGCCAATGAATTTAATCAAGCCTTGGCTTTATCCCTTAATGAAAAAGGAAAAAGTCTAAGCCTAACAACATCATTAGACACTCCGTTATATTTAAATGTAGCACAAATTTCAAGAAAACTAGAAAGATGTAAGTTAGGATCTTCAGTAGGTGATCCTCCAACTGATTATTTTGTACCATTTGGATAATAACAGGTTTAAGCTTAAATTAATTAGCAATAACATCAGGATTTTGAATAGTTAAATGAGGTTCATCTACTGTCGGATTCACATAATCTTTTAAGGGACTTTGTCGATTATCATTTATTGGATTTTCTGTATTATTTGCCATTTCTTTCAAATTCTTAATTTCTCTTTGTTGTTTTTGAATTTTTCTAATAGTACATTCTAATTCTGAATTGAAAGGTACTAAACCTTCAGATCCAATATTTTGAATAAACAAATAAAGTAAGCTAAGTAAAATTCTTTAAAAATAAAATCTTAATATATATATATATATATATATATATATATATATATATATATATATATATATATATATATATATATATATATATATATATATATATATATATATATAT
>JXCR01015232.1:57881-96492 GCA_002079205.1 Phalaenopsis hybrid cultivar
AATGAGATGAGATAAATGTTTGTAATATGTATTGTGTCAAATAGAAGCAATTTTAATTCTTTATCTTGATACATTGCATGGAAAATCATTGGTTAATCTTACGTTTAGTCCCTAAATCTGCGGCTTGGCTAGGAGGATACCGACTCCCACTCCAGAGCTTCCACTTCCCTTCACCTAAAGGCTATCTCTCGCTTTAGTTTTTAAACTCTAAGACCAAATTAGAGATTTTAGTCTGTCACCCTAAAAATTCTCCAATTCTACAGCCAACAAAGAATATTTCTCTATTTATTTACACTTAAGTTCATGAGCGAACTTCTCCTTCATGAAATCAAATGTGATCCTCACTCTGTTGTAGAACGCATACTCCATTTCCCGGATCATATGTTCCACAACATATTTTAACAAATTAATTGGCCAAATTGAAAAATAAATTAAGTTCAGAGTTGAAAAATTATCACAATTTATTTTATATTTTAATTATGGCACATTCATATTATCTCTTCATTTCTCCAGATCTCAGAGTAGGGCAAAAGATAGAGGAAACTACTCATATTTTATGAGAAAGATATGACAAAATACAAATTTCATATATAAAAGAAAGTTCATACAATACTAAATAAACAAAAAAACTTATCTCAAACTCTTTCTCAAAGCAAATCCTTTGTAGCCCTTCCTTAGAAATGTAAGAAGAAGAACCCTCTCACTTTTCTCCTTCTTCAACACTCTTACAGAAAGTTTCACACTAAATCTCACCACAAATACTCTAAAATATGAAAGAAAAATTACTAATTGACTCCAATATGTGGTGGAATGAGGATGAATTATGAAAATGTAGCGTGGTGGAATGTTTTAAAGTATAAAATGAACGTAGAGGAGCCTCTTTCTGATGAAATTCGGCCCCAAATAAAGCTTAAGGTCGGTTCTCCATGAGGTGCCTCCAAGAACTCTTAAAAAATCATCCAAATACATCAAACCTTCTAGAAACGGGGTCTGAACTGCCTTTGGCAGTGTCAGTGCTGAGTAAAAATCCTCCAGCTTTTGGTTGTTCTGCGTTATCGACGCTGATCTTGGCACTGCTAGCGCTGAGTATTTCCTCAAAAGCGCCATTTTGACTCCAAATTTCATCCTTTTTGCTTTAAGCCCTAAAAATTAACAACCTGCAAGAAAACTTCAAAATACCTTCCATTAAAGTGCAATATCACCAAAAGTAGGTATAAAATATGGGTCTAAAAATACATATATTTTCAGTATGTCAATAAACTTGGGCGGACAAGAATGTAACCCCCTAGTAAAACAAGCTCCCAGAGGAATGTGCCTCGAAATAGAGCAACAAGCAATTTCCAAGGTGAAGAAATTAATAGACGCTAACTTTATAAAAGAAGAGCAATACCCCACGTGGTTGACTAACATTGTAACTGTTAAAAAGAAAAATGGACAAATATGTGTTTGTGTCAACTTCAGTGATTTGAACAAAGCATGTTCAAAAGATGAGTTTCCACCACAAATACCAGAAATGATGGTGGATATTGCTTCAACACACAAAATTTTCTCCTTTATGGACGGATCGTTGGGATACAACCAAATCAAGATGGCTCCCGAAGATGCAGCACTTACAGCCTTCAGAACACCGATTAGAATTTTCTGCTACATAATAATACCATTTGATCTAAAGAACATTGGAGCTACATATCAACATGAAATGACAAAAATCTTTGATGACCTCATTCACAACAAAGTGGAATGCGACGTAGAAGATCTGGTCATCAAAAGCAAATGAAAAATAGACCATTTGTACGATTTCGGGATCGTGTTCAAATGTTTATGATGATATGACCTTAAAATGAATCTCTTAAAGTGCACCTTTGACGTTACCTTTAAGAATTTTCTAGGATTTGTTGTCCATCATCGGGGAATCGAGATCGACCCGATAGGATTAAAACTATCTTGGAAATGCCTCTGCCCAAAACTTTGAAAGAACTACATTCATTCTAAGGGAAGTTGGCATATCTGAGATGCTTTATTTATAATATCTCAGGTAGGTGTCAGCCTTTCTGGACATTAATTAAAAAGGATGCCAAATTTAGTTGAGAAATGAAATGCAAGCGAACATTTGAGGATGTTAAGCAATACTTAATGCACCTCCTATTTTGGCAGCCCCTATCCCCAGGAAACCTTTGATACTCTATACTGCGGCCTTAGACGACTCTCTTGGAGCCCATTTAGCCCAATTCAATGATGAGGGTAAAGAAAACACACTACTATTTGAGTTTCCACCTAATACAGTTGGAGATAAGGTGTTCACCTATTGAGAAGCATTGTCTAACATTAATTTTTTTTGCCCAAAAACTTAGACATTATATGCTTTCTCATAAGATTACCCTAATTTCAACAGGCAATCCGTTACAATATTTGATGACCCGAACAACACTCTCCGGACGACTAGGAGATGGTCAATGATTTTATTGCAATTTGATATAACTTTTGTTCACCTCCGTGATATCAATGGACAGATTTTAGCAGACTTTCTTGCTGCACACCCACTGCCAGTTGGGTCCCCTCTCAATGATGAACTACCAGATGAATAGGAACTACAAATGGAATTCTCCAGCGTGCAATGCTGGGAAATGTACTTCGACTATGCTTCGTTAGCCAAAAAGAACAAAGGATCAGGCATAGTTATACCAGACAAAGCAGATATTAGATTGATCTTTACCATGCCATATAAGGATATGCTGAGGTTCTCATACCACCTGACAGAGTCATGTACCAACAACGAAGCAGAATATGAAGCCTTAATCACCGGATTAGAGTTGACAATCTCGATGGACATAACTGACATTGTCATCTATGGTGACTCACAACTCGTCATCCAGCAAGTCACTGGACAATACAAGATTTTGAAATCAAGACTAGTAGAATATCACTGATATGCAATGAAGCTGCTTGAGCAGATTCCCAATCTAACTTTCTATCGGATTCCTAGGGGAGATAATGCTCATTCCGATGCCCTAGCAATTCTCACAAAAGAATTGACATGTCCTCCGAAGGATTCCATTGATGTCACAGTAAAAGGAAGAGAATTTTTGTCTCAGTCTGACCTCAAAACTCTACACAAACTTAAGAAAGAAGAAGAAATGATAATTACGGTTGCAGATATCAATGAATATTAGAGCAAGCCATTAATAGAATATTTGCATACTGAAAAGCTGTTAGAGGATAAGCCTGCGGAACATCGCATTACAAAAAGGGCCATGTCATTCGCCTTAGTTGGTAATGTCCTCTACAGGAGATCATTTAACCAGATGTGGCTACGATGTTTAAGCAAAGCCGAAGCACAAAATATTGTTAAAGAAGCACAAGTCAAATTGTGTGGTGCTCACCAGTCAGGGCCCAAGATGAAAATGAAAATCAAAAGACTCAGATATTATTGACCAGCAACGATGTCTAACTGCATGGATATAGCTAGAAGATGTCACCAATGCCAGGCGCATGGGGCGGTATTACACCAACCCATGAATGTGCTACACCCAACTATTGTCTCATGGCCATTCAAGTGTTAGGGAACTGACATAATAGTTCCGATAGACCCTCCATCTTCCAAAGGACACATGTTTATACTTGCCGCTACAAATTACTTCACCAAATGGGCAGAGGCAGCACCGTTTCTTCAATTCTTTAAAAGCCAAATTGTCTACCATTTTGGAGTACTGCAAAGAATAATTTCCGATAATGGGACAACTTTTAAAAGCACAAAAATTAACAATTTTGTCAAAAGACACGGGATAGATTGAAGATACTCTACAATTTACTATTCTAGAGCAAATGGCCTGGCTGAAGCCTTCAACATGACATTGGTATAGATTTTAAGGAAAACACTAGATGAAAACAAAATAGATTGTCATAACAAGTTATTAGAAGCTTTGTAGGCTTATCGGACAACGTTTAGAACTCCCACTCGGTGCACACCCTGTATGCTCGTGTATGGGTCTGAGGCCATACTACCATTTGAAGTTCAGACGCCGTCTCTCAGAGTCGCTGTCGTTAACCAACTCACAATAGAAGAAAGTGCAAAACTCGGACTTGAAGAACTGGAGAGTCTTGAGGGAAAATGACTTAAAGCACAACAATACTTGGAACTTTACTTGGCAAAGATAGTACAAGCTCATGACAAATTGGTCCGCCCAAGGACATTCAAAGTTGGTGACCTCATACTCGTGCTCAAAAGGTTTAATCTTGCACACCGCAAGATAGGTGGAAAATTTGAGCCAACTTGAGAGGGCCATTTATCGTTGAAAAGGTGTATGCAGGAGGAGCCTTCCAGTTAGTGGATTTCCAAAGTGAAGGACCCATCCTACCAATCAACAGATGATACCTGAAGACATACAACACAACCTGACATTGCTTGCCATTGCTTAATTTGAAAATTTAAAATTTGGATTGTTTTGGGGTTATCTATGTGGCAGAATGTCTGTGACCAAGTCCAAAATTTTTGTAATAAGATTGACCTCAACATAATGAAAATTTTTTTAAATCACACACTTCAATTTTCTCTTTTCAAACTTAATATCATACTAAATTAAACAAAATGCATACACAAATAAATGACTTCTCCACTAAAATAAACTAAAATTTCCTTTAATAAATACTTTGTTTTGTTCTTGTTCACGCTGAGTTTCAGCTCATTGACATTTTTCCTGTCATTTGTAGAGAAATGTCAGACCAGAGGCTGATCTTCACCTTTAAAGATGGCTGGAAACTCACACTAAATAAGGATATGGCGCCGCATGGCGGCACCATAGACTTTGACATGTAATTTAGTCAAGTCAACATGGATTATGAGGGGCCTCTAATGGATGTCGTCAGCCGACAGGAAAAGGAAAGGCTGCCCTCACTACTAAGGTTGACCACCAAAGATAATTCATCATTGATGGGAAAGAATGTGATGGTACAACAAGACCAGATGGAGGAGCCCAGCAGCCTACCGTCCATGATAGCTACGCCGACTGGGGGACCTAGTCGCTGCTGATAATGAAAGACTATCGGATGCTCCATTACGAAGAACTCAGTGCATAAATGCTAGCTGCTGAAAGCAGAGGGCTTTCTTACGAGAAGATAAAAGATGCCAGAAAGAGGCAGAGAATTTAATTACCCCAATTCCAGAAGGAAAAAATTATGATCCAGGAATGAGAGAAACCTCTTCCAGCTTGCCTACTACAGATGAGGAGTCCAAGTTTATTATAGAGCCGGAAATATCACTAGCTTCAGATGTCTTTTACATGGGTTACTCGACCTGCAACGCCAAAATACTTGCACGAGCGTCAGCTACAGGGGAATTCGTAGAATGCCCGGACTGTAATGTCCTACACCTACAACACTATAACACCTTAGAGGAGTACACATCTACCAATGATGAGTCTCAGACTGCCAATTGCCAATTAGGGAGTCGTATGTCCCGCTGAGAACATATTAATATGTCCCATGGAGTCTAGAGCCATTTGTCCCTTTGTATGCCAAGTCACACATTCTGTTAGCGCCAGAATCAGCACTAACTTGGGTTCCCGCCGTTGAAATGAGGGAACATTCTCAATAGCCACCGGTCATAAGTACAATAAAATACTACAAAATAAGCAAAGTAAGCAAGGGGAACTTCAAGTTCTATGAAGAAGTGCAAGGGAGGTTCATCAACATATTAGAGGGATTGGAATTATACATCAGGGTGTTCTCAGAAAGTGATGAACGAAACATTCTCGACTGCATTTTTGACATGAGAGATAGAGTTCGAGCAGGCCTTCTTATGGAAAGAACCTATTCCAAGCCAAGAAAGTGGATGCGAGGAAAGGGGAGGATTACTATCCAGTGTGGCTGCTGCTATAACTTTACCAACGATAGATAAGGAAATCCTCCTGGGATTCTCAGGCACAATCAGGGGGATCCACTACCTCTAATGATAAAATGGATGATTAAAAGAATGGCCTGATGGAGTATACTATCATCTAACTACTTTCCTAACAGTTGCATCATCAACATATACGATGAAGGAGACTGCATACCTCCGCACATTGATCATCATGACTTTGTGAGACCTTTATGCACGGTCGCATTCATAAGAAAAAGCAACATTCTATTTAGAAAAGAAATAGATGTTGTCGGCCTTGGTGAATTTAGAGGATCCGTAGAAATTCTGCTACCTGTTGGTTCACTGCTAGTCCTTAAAGGGAACTGTGCAGACGTCGCTAAGCACTATATTCCAGGGGTGCGACACCGTAGGGTGTCTATGACCTTTTGACAAATAGACAACAGTAAAATGCCATATGGATTTCAACCAGATCTAGAATTGGAAGAACTACTATCATACGAGCTATGAGAGGGTTGTACCTTTAAGTACATGCAAAGAGAACTTTTGTCCTGGAGCGTGGCTTAGAAGGTTTGCTCGATTAGAAGCTTGTCACACCTGGAACAGACATTCGGAGGGTTCATTTCTGTTTTACTGCACTACATTACAGCATATATGACACATATTAGACATGCTCAACTTATGATATATACTTGGCATGGAACATTTGTGGATGTACTTTGATGCAGTTAACATATTGTACTTTTTGAGGGTTTGGCCTACATTCAATCTGTAACATTTATTGGAACAAATTAATGACATTTTATTCAAAAATTTGTCTTTTTGTCAATTGTATTTTTGTACGATGGATAAAAGTCATGAACCGTACGTTGGTTTGAGATTATAAAGAACAGAGAACAAAACAACAAAAAAATTAACGATAATAAAATTTAAATAAAAAATAATAAACAAACAAACAACAAAACAACTCTCTTTTGAAAATTAACCAACTAAACTCAAAATTTGAAAACCTATTTTGATAATCAAACGTGATAAAAATAAGAAGAAAAGAAAATAAATTTGTTGAGTGGATTCTCTTAATTTTGAGGTCTCTTACTCTTTGCTCGCGCAGCACAACTATCTTTGTCTGCACTAATTCTCTTAACATCCCCACGGAATATCACGTTCTGCACAAAATCACACAAAAATTTTATAAATCTTCTTCAACAATGTCAACCTTTTCACATGACATGTATCTTTGGATTTAACACCACCAATTCTCATTTTAGAATAAGTCATTAACTTCTGATTCACTTCTTTCGAGGTCCGTCCTTAACTCTCGACTCTCTCTTTTGAGATTGATCATTAACTATCAATTCTCATTTTAGAATCAGTCCTTAACTTCTGATTCACTTCTTTCAAGGGTAGTCCTTAACTTTTGATTCTCTCTCTAGAGATTGATCATTACTTTCAATTCTCATTTTAGAATCAGTCCTTAGCTTCTGATTCACTTCTTTTGAGGACAGTCCTTAACTTTTGAATCTCTCTTTTGAGATTGATCATTAACTATCAATTCTCATTTTAGAATCATTCATTAACTTCTGATTCACTTCTTTTGAGGGCGGTCCTTAACTTCCTACTCTCTCTTTTGAGATTGATCCTTAACTTTCAATTCTCATTTTAGAATCTGTCCCTAACTTTTGAGTCACTTCCTTTGAGGTCGGTCCTTAACTTCCGACTCTCTTTCAAGATTGATCATTAACTTTCAGTCTCATTTTAGAATTAGTCCCTAACTTCTGATTCACTTTTTTCGAGGTCAGTCCTTAACTCCCGACTCTCTCTCTTGAGATTGATCATTAACTCTAAATTCTCATTTTAGAATCAGTCCTTAACTTTTGATTCATTTCTTTTGAGGTCGGTCCTTAACTTTCGACTCTCTCTCTTAAGAATGATCATTAACTTTCAATTCTCATTTTGGAATCAGCCCTTAACTTATGATTCCTTTCCCTTTAAGTTCGGCCGTTAACTATCGACTCTCTCTTGAGATTGATCCTTAACTTTCAATTCTCATTTTGGAATCAATCCTTAACTTCTGATTCCTTTCCTTTTGAGGTCGGTCCCTAACTTCAGACCCTCTTCTGAAATTAATACCTAAACTTTAATTTCCACCTCAGGGTCAGCACTTACATACTGATTCCCATCCTCTATGAACACCTAAAATCTGATAACTCAAAAACAACTCTCCAAACCCCAAAGAGAGTTCCTACTTCTTGACTTTGATTAAATATTCACTTGCTAATTCACCAGCAAAAACAAATAACACACACAATTCTACACCTCCTTCCAAGTCTACTGACTTAGTAGTTTGTATTGGTTTTGTTGATCACATCGGTCAACGCAAGTATGCACGCTGTGCTTGCCCATCACACCACACCTATTGGGGGTCCATTCTTTGACCTTACTTTTAGTTGAGGTTTAGTTTTTCCTCTTTAGTAGCCTACGGTCTAGCCATATGACTTTCCTAATGACTATTCTTACAAAACTAGAAAAGGAACCCTCACCATTAGAAGAAGTTCCACATATTGGTCATAACCTCTAGCACTTAGTAGGTGGGGTCATTATGAGGGAGCCCAAGGAGAGTTCCCATAGGACTGCTTGACCTTAGGGTTGCTCTGGGTGTTGGTCTAGAGCTAAGGTACTCACCTCACTCACAATCACTTACAAATACAAACCCAAAATTTCTTGACTTTGATCCCTTAATCCTTTGGGAGACGGATGTAGATGGTCCCCTAAACCCACTGGCCCTAGGCTAGGGTTTAGCTAATACCAGTACATAGAGGACCTAAATGAGGTTTCCATACTTCCATAGCTCTTTTATGGTGGTTGGCACCCCAATTCTACCAAAAATACTCAACTTGGCCTTTTTTCACTAAACTCCCCCAAATTACCTAAGTACCTTTGAAACACTAAATTTGGCCAAAATTCCCAAATTTATCCAAAATACCCAGATTTGTTCAAAAATCATTTCAAACCTTTTGAAAACATCCAAATTACCCAAAATCACCAAAAATTGCCAAATTACCAAAATGCCCCTCCTTAGCCCAAAATTCCAAAAATTCCAAAAAATCCCAAAATTCCCAAAACCTTACAAATATTACCAATTTCATTTTTCTCAACTACCACATGACCCAATTTGACCAATTTGAACCTTTTGACCAAAACCCCCAAATTGCCTTTAAAGGCCCAATTTCCCTAAATTTACTTCAAATGACCATCAATTTGGTCTCAGTTTCCCCCAATTTCAATCTTAAATTCAAATTCACGTTCTATATGACCAATCTAAACCAAATCCAAGCTCAATTGGCACATGCTTTGAGCCCAACATTGATCTAAGTCAAAACCCCAATTTTGGCCCTATGACTTGGTTCCACCAAATTGAACCCCATGGCCTACTCCATTGGTCTCAATTTGAATTCTAAACTCTTCAAAGCAATCCTACACATCAAACTTGACCTTAAATTGACCTTGGTGAAGCCTTAATTTAACCCCAGATCTAAAAATCCCCAAATTTTCCTTAAATTGGCCATGTCTCAAAATTCCACCAAATTGATTACCTTAGCCCCAAAATTTCCACTCCATTCCTTCATGAAAAATCTTCATAACATCTGATTTGATAATTTTTCCCATTCAATTGATTCAAGTTCCAAGCCTAGCTCAACCAAGTCTAGTCCAACATGCCCAAATTGACCAAAATCTCAAAATCCTTCAAATTGAGCTTTCAATTGAACTAAAAATTACTTCAATCCTTTACCAAAAATGTTCATTACAATCATCTACACAATGTTGATCAATCAATTGGGCTCATATTCATGGCTAGCCTAATCCAACCCACTTTAAGCCAAATTGACCTACATGGACCCATTCACCAAAAGTTGACCCAATCTAGCCAAACTGGTCAAGACAAAGCCACCACAACCAAATTTTGGACGTTATTGACTAGGCTAAATCACATGGAACCACCCGAATGAGCCATGGACCAAAGGATCCCCAAATCAAGGAATTTATTTCCAAAATTGCTTAAGCTTAAAAGATTTTTGCCAAAACCAAACTCCTGCCCAAATAAATTATTATGACAGATTCCACTGGCTCACTTGACCTCCTGGCCACCTCCCCTAGCCTTGCCGACTGGCATAATCACTGGAGGAGCCAAAAATAAGAGCCACCCTCAAGAAATCCAAACCCAATTCAAACCTAGAGGCTACCTCATCTCATTTGAAGTTTAGAGCCTCTCTGCCCTCCACATAGACGACACTTTGCACCCATACATTGGCCCACAGAGCCACCCTAAGCCATTTTTATAAAAGCTCCACTTCCATGGTCATGAAGGTGTGTTGAAAATTTCTTAAAGATAGCCTCTGAAATTACTCCCTGAGCTTCCTTGAGACCTCCACAGTGGAATCCAACCACCCAATTGCCCTAATTCCCCTTACCGGAGTTCAATTTGGAGCTCAAATCCTTACCGGAGACAGAACATTCTCCACCGCACCTCCACACTGCACCAAATCCAAATTAAACTCACCCAAACCATCTCCACAATGAACTAAGACAAAGCCCTATCAAATCCCTCTCATACAGAGGATATAAGATAGCACAAGACCAACACCCAAATCTAACCTTGATCAAATTCAGGTCTAGACCTTTCACCAAGACCAGAGGCTCAATCCTTAACCTCCTTGGACCTCCACGAATGTGCCAAGAACCTCTAAATTAAGCTCCCCTTCTCAGAGCAAAGGTATTGAACTCCCCGTCTTCCTGAGCCTATTTTGATTCTTCATTTAAATATAGTTAATTTAATGGCATGTTTACCATATGGATGTGTTCGTCACACTTATACGAGTTCATAGGATCAAACCAAAGTTCATTTGGTGGAGAAATGAGTGAGATATTAGGGACGGGTTAGCCTATTTGGGGATGATGATGAGAAGCCGTCTGATCCCGCATTTATCTCGTTAACTGTGGAGATCCAGTTGGATGAACTTTCGGTGCGTGAATCGCAGGTTGTGTGGCATGCCAAGGTGGAAAGCACAACAAATGGGAGCATGCCAAGCCACCGTTCGGAGCTGCCTAGGTCTAGTCAGCGTCACACGTTTAAATAAATAAATAGGGAATTAAATAAATAAAAAAATGATCCCTAAATTCAAAAATCCATATCTTGGTGTAGAAAAATCACAAAAATAAAATAAAAATATGCTGTCGTTCAGTAAATAGAGGAAAATAATGTGGAAATAATTTTAAGTTTATGTGATGTATATATTTTTTTTAATTAATTAAAGACTATTTTGAGTCTTTTGATTCTGCATGCATGTAGGCATTTCACCTAGACAGAGATCCATATTTTTCAAGTTTATGTTTATTATTTGCATAAATTCATCATAATAATTAACATGTTGCTTAGAAAATTCTAAGAAAATTTTGTAAAGGTTTATTATGACCAGAGAATCCTTTGGAAAATACTTCATGGGCTAAGTCATTAAAAATACACTTAACTTTCACCAAATCCTAAAACACAAAGAAAATTAATTTGGAAAATATAAACATTTAGATGATTTGGTTTTTAATCTCCACTATAACTTGAAGTTTAGAGAACTCCTCATAAAAAATTAAAAATATTTGGAGCTCATCTGATAACTTAAAATGATTTTTAACAATTAAAATATAACTAAAAAATTATAAAAATTGGTTTTAGGAGTTCTCTGTGATCAGAGGAATTTTATAAAAATAAATTTGTAATTAAAATAAAAATTCCATTTTTAAGTTTTTCCTAAATATTTAAATAATTAAAAAATGATAAAAAACACAAAAATAATAAAATTCATGGAAGAGTTCTAAATTGTTTCCTAAGAACTTATGAATAATTGAAATATTTTTCCTGATTTTCTAAGTGAAGATATTGAATTTTGAAGCTTAAAATAAATTTTAAAAGCTAAAATGAATTTTAATTAAAATAATTCTAACAATTCAAAGAAAAATTAGAAAAATGAGAAATTTATTTTTTTGGGTTCCTTGACTTTAGAGAGATCTAACAAAAATGAGAAGATTAATTTTCCATATTTAAAATATTTTATAATTAGTAAATACTCCAGAACTTGAAATAATTCTAATAATTAAAATAAAATTTAAAAAATCATGAAATTTTGTTTAAGTGTTCCTCTGGTCTAAGTCTACCTCCAATAAAAATTTCAAGGGATTAGGCTTTAGCTTGGTCAAGTTAGGGAGTTCTTTTTAAAAAAATCCTATTTCTTGCATATAAATAAATATATAGATTAAATTAAAATTTAAAAAATCACATTTTCATCTCTGATGTCTTAATTGACCCATGAGTGAGGTGGAATAAAAATTCAAAAGTCATTTGAATTAAATTTGATGAATTATGAAGTATTAGAGTCTTAGTGGCAAAAGTGTAATTTTAGAAATTTAGCCTTAATTAAAATTTTGGCCTAGTTCAATAAAGGGAAATGGGTAACCTCAATCCCAATTAACATATTTGAATGATTGAAACACAAGGGGATTAATTGATAGAAACCAATCTCACTTTTATTAATTAAAAGATAAATTTGTAATTTCATTAAATTATTAAAATTTGGAAGTTTAGTCAATTAAATGATCATAGACTTAGGGGTATGATTTTGGGTGTTCATAACTCACTAATTTAACACCTCTATTTGATGTTCAAATGACTTTCAAAAATGAATCATCATCACTTAAAATTCAATCTCTTTCAAAATATAACTAAGACATCTATCAAAAGTCTAAAAGGCTTAGTAGTGACCTAGGCTAAATCAAATTTGATTAAATGAGGATTAGAAAAGTGAACATAATTAAAAATTAAACACCTTTAAAACATTACAAGCCTAAATTAAAAAGTTGGCTAAGTGTCTTAATAAAACTAACTTGCCCCTTTAAGGGCCTTCACCTGCATAATTCTCAAATTAAATTATAAGTGATAATTACCCTACTCTTAGGGATAATTGAAACATCAATGTTCACTTAGCATTAAAGGTATTTAGACGATGGATTATTAAGCAACATAATAAGTTTAAAAATAGCTCGAGACTTTTCACCAGACAGTGAGAGGGAAGCATGGACTTGCTTATTTCTCCAGATCTATTCGATACCTCGGTGGAACGAGAAGGCTCGTTAGGTACGCCTTTTATAGTTTATAGTGCCATCTTTCTTATACTTTCATACTGTACTTTTTATGCTTATAAAACTTGCATGCTAAACAACAATATCACCTTGTATGAAAACCAAAACTGTTAGGATAACCACAAAACCAAAACCAAAACCCAAAGCCAAAATTAAAATCAACCAAGATATAAATCACCTCCACAATATTCAAAATATAAAATAACTCAAAATTTAATCATAAACATCACAAAAAACCACAACTACAACTAAATTAAGATATCTCTATCAGATGATCGGGAATCCCTTGGAGGAGGTAACCTACGGTTGCTAATGAGGTTTTCCACGGTCTAAATGAAAGTATGGAACTCATTAAGTTGAGTTTAGTAAATTCATTTAGACTAAGTAAATCCAACATAAAATAGTGGTACCAGAACAAGGGAACCGTAGGATCCTAACCGGTGTCGCTCTAATCAACTTTAACATGCCCCATAATATTTAAATGACTTTAACCATAAGGCCACCAGATTTGACACCATAACTTGACACTCTAAAAAACTTAAACTTGTCACGATAAAGAGCTTGGAGCTAGCATGGTCGGCACCACAACCATATTCAACCGTAAAACCTATCTTCCCCAGCTAAACCAATTGCCTTCTTTAGAATTAAACAACCAAGTCATAGGATTTCGAGGTTGTCTTCTTATGCAACATAAATCCTCACCATATCTTCAAGCTTTTGTATAGCTCTGCTGTACAATATATGACCTAACTCGTTTTAGGATTCTGAGGTTATCGTTCATCACGACCTAAATCCTCACATCTTCCAAGCTATTTATGTGATCATTTCACATGAATGCAAGCCCTAATAATAAAATTGGCAGGATAAAACACTCAAATAAATTTCTACTCAAAATTAAAGCCAAATAATAGGATATATTGGGAAGTCACCGAGGTTCTCCTCCGGATCCATGACATCCCTCAGTTTTTCCTCCATTGGACTCTACAATAAAATGCTCCTAAATTGAATTAATCCCTTTTCACACCTCTCTGTCTAATCTCGTTGAAAATTCCTATCCTTTTGAACTCCTTGAAGATAATATTTCTTGATTTTTATTGAGAGATTTCTTAGGTGACTTTGGTTATCTAAGATGTAATTAACTATAGGGGCTTGCTCTTGTAGGAAGCTTATCCAAACACAGCTTAATATAAAGCCTATTTAATTCTTCATATTAAATAGGGGAAATTGTTGAAAAATAAAATGGTTTTGCAGACCAAACGGATATCATATATTTCTTAGTTTATTTGATCGAGCCTCATTCTCAAGTCTTGTGTTTATCCTTCGGGATAGATACAGGTTTGAGGTACAACTCTCTTTTATTTAAACAGTGAAAAATATGGGGTCAGTTTGATTTCATATTTTTTTAAACTACATATACATATGTAAATTAAAACGTCATTCCGAAGCGGGAGACGAAATTTCAATTCTGGTGATCGATAGCTTCTTACGGGTAGATCCACAACCCAAAATAATGCTGACATTGGCCAAATCAAGAAGTAAATGAAGTGTAAGGTTTTGAATCATCACAGCTTCTTACAACATTCAAATCTAGTACTTCACACAACTTTCTTTAAATATTTAATCACGTGTCATTTTAAGGAAAAACGATAAAGAAAGCTACTCAGAATCCATGGAGAAAAGACAGCCACACATGAGTTTAAAAGTAGAAAACATGCACACAAACAAGAAATATAAATTAAAACCAAGTGTAGACACAAAGATAAATAGTTATCTCAAATTCTCTCCAACAAATGCCTTGAAGTTCCTTTGAATTCTCTTCCTTCTCTCACAATACAAACTAACAGTAAAAAAAAAATAATAAAGGCGGCAGTGGCAGAGGTGATGGATTGTGAAGTTTGATTGATGGCTGACCTCTGGCAGTGGCAATTTCTTGATGATCCAAGTCTTTTCTTATAAAAATCCAAGGGGTGCCTTAGTGTCTTTTAAAAAAGGTGTCTCCATTCAATGAATCTTCTAGAAGTTTCCACCTCATAAGTCAATTGAATGAATTTTTGTGTCCATGGGCTATTCACCATATTTTTCTCAAGGTTTGCTTCAAACATCTCTTCAAAAATCCACTCAATTTAAATCATTAATCAAGTAACTACTTGTGGAGCTTAAGCGCAGAGTACCTGTCACGTAGGGGCAGAGCCTCTGACGCTTAGGCACTCTAGTTCATTTTTGCATTTTTCTTCATTTTGCTCCAAATTTGACCCTTTTTCACTCCTTTTAGGATTCTCCATTTATTTGATTGTACCTGTAAGAAAAACACACAAACACCTTTCATTAAAGCGCAATATCTCAAAAATAAGTATAAAAATGTGTATAAAAATATTATATATTTTAAGTGTATCATAGACCCTCTACATTAGCTGTAGGGGCATCTACTCCTCGCTCTACATCACTTGAGAACATTATGGACCAACTCATGATTCAACGATTGGATATAATTAATATTCAGAACCACATTGGAGAAATTAGAGTGAGAAATTCTTATAACGATGAGTATAAGCAAAGGGGAGTTCAACATGATATAGATTTTGAGGAAGATATGGTTATATATCTTTGGGGTGAATCCAATGTGGAATTTCCTACTTGCCTCAACTTCACTCCTTATGCTCCTATTCATGATGATGAAGAAGAAGAAGAAGAAGAAGAAGAAGAAGAAGATGATGATGATGATGAGGAAGACAACGTAGATTAATATTTTTAGGAGTTTAGTTTATTTGCTTAGTTGTTTGTTTGTTTGTTTGTTATGTTGATTGAATGTTAGGTGGTTAACATTTAAAACTGATTTTGTAAAAACTTTCATTGTGTGTTGTGAACCTAAAATTGTAATAGTAACTGTTGATTTTTAATTTTCTTGAATTTTTAGTATTTTTCCATTTTTATTTATGTTTTTAATTCTCAACAAATTTTTTAGAATATATTATGTCTCATTTAATGCTTTAAAGTATGCATGTATTTTTAAAGTTAGTACCTGCAATATACTAGAGCCAGTTTCATAGTCAGAAATCCTCTACAGGTTAGCTGTTATTTTCATGCATTGACTGTTTTCTTTCACCAACTAAATTTTGTACTAAAACATTTTTAAAATTACTTAAAAATTTAAGTTTGTGGGGAAGAAAATTTCTTTTAAAAAGAAGTAAACTAAATTTTATTTGTCTTCAATTAATAATATTTTTTAAAATTTAATTTTAACATGACCTGGGATATTAAGATTTAACTTTAAATGACTATATTTATGTTTATGAATATTATGATAAATTTAGGTAAAAGGTTTTTAATAAAGAATGTCAATTCTAAAGTTAAAAAATATTTGGTATGATAGGAAAAGATTATATTTTTCTATTAAAAGTAAATGAAATTGTATTTTTGAAGTGTTAAGAATTTTAGAGTTTCATGTAAGAAGAAAAGAATGAGACTTTATGAAAATTATAAACTAATATGAATTTATAAAGTGAAGAAAGGTAAGGGTTTTGACTTTAAGAAGAGGATAGTGAAGTTCAAAACTATTAAAGGCTATCCAGATATAGTAATCCTCACTTGAAAAAGAAAAAAAAGAAAAGAAAGGCTTGAAAAGATCCTAGAAGTAAAAAAAAAGTAAGGAAAAAAAAAAGAAAAGAAAAGAAAAATGAGTGAGGAGAAGCTTGAGGAGATGCCTAATAAAAAATTGACTTCACTTGAATCAACTTAAGGAAATAGCTTTATTACATTTTCTAAACTTATATTGGAGTATTAGTAGCATTATTAGTAAAGTTTTCATGAAGTTCTTTTTCATATGAATATTCTAAGTATCCTTGATATGAAAAATTGCAATTCTTCTTGAAATTAATAGAGATTTAGAAATCTTAAATTTGATTACTAAATACTCTTAGACTTAGAATTTGAATCTAAGTTATTAAAGATTTTTCTTAAATTTTACTATTTTATTTATTAAACTAAAGTATAGAAGTTTTAAGTTAATTTATATCCTAAGTCATATGCTTTTATGCATGTAATAAAAGTGTCACTTGAAGACAAGTAACATTTAAGTTTGAGGGATTTTGATACACCAAAATAATATGTTGTTTTAAGTATACATTTATGCTTATTTTTTGTGATAAGGGTATTTTCATGTTTTTGTTGCAGGTATATCAAACTTAGGTATTAGAAGAAAAAGTAGCAAAAAGGATGAAATTCGGAGCCAAAACAACAAATTTTGGGAAACTAACGCAAGATGTGCCAAATTGGCGCAAGATGCGCCAACATACAGAGAACTGAAAAAAAAATGTGCCAGAACCTATAATAGCGCAATCTTCAGCAAACTAGCATACGATGTGCCATATTAGCGCATGATGCACCATTTGACAGAGAGCTAGCGCAAGATGCACCAGAGATGACTTTTTGCGGATTAAGGCTGTTCGAGAAAATTTTTGTGCTAATTTTCAAAGGGAAACTTGTTCTAAACACCCTTAGTGATTCAATGCATCTAGACACCTTGGAAGGTTCTTTTATGAAGGGATATGTTTCTTGGATCAATGGACATGCTTTTGAATTCAAAAGAGTTGACTTTTAGATAGAAGTTATGAGGAAATTTTAAATTCTTTTTGGAGGGTGGTAGCCTTTGATAAAAGAGAGGGAAGTCTAGGGGTTGAAGGAGTTGGAGTGGCGTGTAAACGGGGGTGACAAGAAGAGATAGAGAGAAAGAGAGAGAAAGTAAAGGGCGTGGAGATTTTCTTTAAGGATAGTAAGAGGAGAGGGAATGTGAGAGATTTCTTCTTCATTACACTTCTAAGAGAGAATTGAGAGGTTATAAGAGGAGAGGGAAGGTGAGAGATTTCTTCTTCATTACACTTCTAAGAGAGAATTGAGAGTATTATAAAGAGTGAAAGGCTTGGAGAGAACTTGTAGGGATTTGCTTGGGAAGGATTGTGAGAAAAGTTGTGTTTTTTATTTCTTTTGTTTTGTAAACTTATTCTTATATATGAAATCCGTGTTTTATCGTATCCTTCTCATGAATATTGAGTAGTCTTCTTTATCCTTCTCCCTACTTTGAGATATGATTTTGTGAAGAATTGATTTCATTTTGTATGATTTTTAATGTCAATAATTTGTGATGACTTGAACTCCGATCTTCATTTACTTTTTTATCAGACCAATTGAAATATTAAAATGTCTTGAGAAACATATGTTCTGAAAGGGCTATGATTTCTGCAACATGGGGAAAATCACATTTGATTTCATGGGATAGTATTTCATCCATGTAGTTGGGTGCAAATAAATAGAAAAATATACTTTATTTGGTGCATAATTAGATATTTTAATGTGATAGATTCAAATCTCCAATTTGATCCAGTTGATTGGAAACTGATGCAAGAATGTTAGCCCTCAGGTGAGGGAGTAGCAGGAGCTCTGAAGTGGTAGCCGGTATCTTCCCAGCCTAACAACAGAATTAAGAACCAAATTCTGGATTAGTCAATATTTTTTATACACTCAGAACAGGATAAAGAATAGGATTGCTCCTACCTGGCACAAAATAGTTTTTATATATATTTTCAAATAATTTTAATTTCTTCACAATCCATATACTCATTGTAAAGAGAAAGGATGCTTTCTTAAATTTGAACTTTCGTCACAAAAAACTTTTTTATTATTCATAAGTTTACTTTTGAAAGATTAGCATTTATTTTAGTTAACTTTGTCTTTCAACTGCATTTTAATTAGGATTCACTTGTTACTTAATATTCAAATTTCACACTTTACTTTTTATAGTTTAAAAATTTGTACTTTACATTTTAATCTTAAGAATTTACATTTAGGCATTTCCAACTTTCTTATGGGATCAATATCTAGGACTCCATTAGAGCCCTTTATTACTTGAGCGATATGTATACTTGTGTTATTTTTAAAAGGGGTTTAGCATTTTAATGTTTTTTAAATAATAAAACTATTTTAATTGAAGTTCTTTTTGTTTCTCAATAAATTTTAACCTCACAAGTAGCCAGTTTGCAAAGTAAATGAAGATTCAATGAAAATACCATCACAATTTTTAAGAGTAAAAAAGAAATCCTTAAATCCTTCTCATTCCACATAATTAAGTCCCATATGCAAGAAGAAAGAAAGGGAACTGCTCTGAATTCATGGAGATTAAACTAAAATAAAATATTTTTATTGAAATCCAAGTCTTACAACAAAAATTTAAACACAAATACAAAATACCTTATGCTTCTCCCAAGCAAACTTCTGGAGTTTCTTTTAAGCAATCTCCAAACTTCTTCATACTAAAACACACTCACACTTATACTTGAACACCAAATATGAAAAATCTAACTCAGTATTTTCACCCAATTGAAGTTTTAAGGATCCATATGGTCTCTAAATTCGTCCAAATCCTTATCAATAAATGGAAAATATAAAAGAAAAAAAATCCAAGGGTTGCTTCAAACACCCCTCCAAAATTTGACCAAATTTGATGTATTCTAGAAAGGTAGTTACTGGCTATATAGCACCAGTATGGGTGCTATAGTGCCCTTCTCGCTTGTATGTGGTGCTATGGCGCCAAGGGGTGGCGCTATAGCGCCAAGGGGTTGTGCTATAGCGCCACAAAAAAATCATCATTTTTGCTCTATTTTTCTCCTCATTTTCTCTAAATGTCCATTCCACGTACTTGAAACTAAGAACATGCAAAATACATTCCTTTAAAGTGCAATATCATAAAAAAATATACATAAAATGCTTATAAAATATGCACTAAAAATATGTTATTTTGAGGTGGATCACATATAACTATGGGTTGTCTCCTACAAAGTCCTGGGTTTAATGTTGTTAGACCGATGCATCCAATCTTCATTCTAGTTGACCCAACATTAAGACTTCATTAAAGATAAGTTTATGTCCATCAAAGTAAGGTTTCAGTCTATGTCCATTCACTTTAATTATTTTTTTAATTTTTGGATATTTAATATCCCCAATACCATATTGGTAGATTTTCATCACAATAAATGAGCTCATCCATCCAGACTTAAGTTTTCTGAGGAATAATTTTAATATTGCATTATACAATAATACTTCTTCTCCAGGTTCAAAATCTTTTTTTAATATCTTCCGATCATGCCAATTTTTCATTTTTTTTTATAAATTATCGACCGTCGGAATGTTGCAATCCCGCTGCTGCAAATTCCCTTTATCATTCATGTCGTTGGCTTGATATTGTTGTCATTGTTGAAAGGAGTCACCACTCTATTTATCTTATTTTATTGCCCTAACCTCAAAATAACTTATTATGTTGAATCATGTGAGAGATTCTCAGATGTTAAGAAACTCAGAGAAAGAAGAAAAAGGGCTACTAAAAATAGAAAATAAGAAAAAGAAAATATCAGGATGATTTTCATTGTCGTGATCATTAAAGAGAAAATGGATTCTCAGACAAGGAAAACCACATGAAAAACTCAATAACCAGAGATATAGGTATATTACCTATTCTGATTTCTTCATTCTTCTATAGGAACAAGCTCATATACTTAATTACATCTTAGACATTTAAGACTATCTAAGAAAACTTCTGATTAACGTTAACTTGTTCTTCTAAAAATTTTTAATGTCAAAATCAAGGAAGAAAACATCAATGTTTGAGCCTAGGATAATAGGTTTCTAAGAATTTGATTCTACCCTAAAGGTTTAGTTTTGTCATTTTGTTTTTTTGTCATGTTTTTGTCTTATTTATGTCATTTGGCTTTGTTATTTTGTTATTGTTGTTTTGAGATTTTGTTATTTTGTTGTCGTTACTTTTGTTGTCATTTTGTTTTGAGTTTTTATTGCTTTATTATCATTTTGTTGTTGTTGTTGTTGTTTTACTATTTTATTATTTTGTTTTGATGTTTTTTTGTTTTGAGATTTACCTTATCTGCTCACATATTGATCTTAGCCAAATGGTAACTCCTTCATGAACCTTCACATATTGATCATAGCCATCTCAATCAAAGACCAAAGGCTTGGGACTATCCATGTGTGTTTCTTAAAGAGTAAAGGAGGGTGGTTTATTAGGTGTGATTTAGGGTTTTGGGACAAGTGGGAATTGTGATTTGCTTGAGTATGTGAGTGATATAAAGAAATTACTATCATTTTAGGAATATCATTCCTTGCCACTGGAAGAGCTTTGATAGATGTACAGAAAGGAGAACTAACTATGAGAGTTAGTGATCAAAATATTACATTAAATATTGCAAAATAAATGAGATACTAATGCGGGTAGCTTTGGTGTGTTAATTTTGTAAATATTTTTTAGTATTACAAAATACACATAACAGTAACAATAGTAAATATATAAATTAATCCCAACAAAAATAACTTCAGTGAAAGTAGTTTTATCTCTTAAAAATCTTTAAACTATTAAATCCCCTATAATAATAACACAATTATAAGTATCAATCAAGTAACAAAGGGCTATATTGGAGTCCTAGATATCAATCCCACAGGGGAGTTGGAAATGCTTATAAGTAAATTCTTAAGATTATAATGTATACTATGATATTTAAAACTAAAAAAAGTAAAGTGTGAAATTTGAATATTAAATACTAGAGTGAATGATAGTTAAAAGGTAGTTGAAAGACAAAATTAACTAAACTAAATTCTAAAATATTAAAAGTAAACTTACAAAAACAAACAAAGTTTTTGTGATGGAAAGTTCAAATTTAAGAAAGTATCCTTCCCCTTTATGATGAGTATATGGAATGTGAGGAAATTAAAATAATTTGAAAAATATATATAAAAAATGTTTTGTACGAAATAGGAGCAATCATATTCTTTACCCTCTTCCGAGTGCATATTGCTCCCTAATTCCGTTGTTAGGCTAGGAGGATACCAGCTGCCACTCTAGAGCTCCCACTACTCTCTCACCTAAGGGCTAGCAATCTAGTATCAGTTTCCAATCAACTGGACAAAATTAGGGATTTTAATCTATCACCTTAAATACTCAATTTTTGCATCCAAGAAAGTATATTTCCCTATTTATTTACACCCAACTCCGTGGATGACATACTCTCCCATGAAATCAAATGTGATTCTCCCAATGTTGTAGAAATCATAGCCCTTTTGAAACATATGTTTCTCAACACATTTTAACATTTCAATTGATCAGATCTAAAAGTAAATGAAGATCAGAGTTCAAATCATCACAAATTATTGACATTTAAAACCATATAGAATAAAATCAATTATTCACAATACCATATCTCAAAGTAGGGAGAAGGATAAAGAAAACTACTCAGAATTCATGAGAAGGTTATGATAAAACACAGATTTCATATTTAAAAATAAGTTTACAAAACAAAAGCAATAAAAGACACAACTTATCTTAGAATCCTTCCCTAGCAAATCCTTAGAAGTTCTCTTCAAGCTTTTCTCTCTTTACAAGCACTCATAATTCTCTCTTAGAAGTGTAATGAAGTAGAAATCTCTCACCTTCCCTCTCCTCTTACAATCCTTGAAGAAAATCTTCAAGTCCTTGACTTCTCTCTCTCTCTATCTCTTCTTTTGGCCCCCCTTCCCACGTCACTCTCTCTCTATCTCACACACACACTCCAAAACTCCTCTTCTGTTGTTAGAGGCTACCTCCCGCCAAAAGGAATTTAAAGTTCCCTCTAAAATTCTATCCAAAAGTCAAATATTTTGAATTCAAAAGACCTATCCATTGATCCAAGAGACATATACCTTCATAAAAGAACCTTCCAAAGTGTCTAGATACATTGAATCACTCTAAGAGGTGTTTAGAACATGTGTGCCTTTTGAAATTCATGCAAAATTTGTCTAGTGCATATTGTGCGAGCTCATTGTCAAATGGCGCATCTGATGCATTTTATACCAGCTTGCTGAATATCGCGTTGTTCTGGGTTTTGGCGCATCTGGCCCGTCTTACGCCAGTTCTCTGTATGTTGGCGCATCTTGCGCAAAAATCCCAAAATTCGTTGTTTTGGCTCCAAATTTTGTCTTTTTTTGTTACTTTTGCTGCAAATACCTAAAATTGATATATCTGCAACAAAAACATGAAAATACCCTTCTTTAAAATGCAATATCACTAAAAATAAGCATAAAATATATACTTAAAATTACATATTATTTTGGTGTATCAAAATCCACCTAACATAAATGTTACTTGTCCTCAAGTGATACTTTCACTTCATAAAAGCATATGACTTAGGATAAATATTAACTTATAACTTTTATACTTTGGTTTAATAAATGAAATAGTAAAATTTAAGAAAAACCTTTAATAACTTCTAAGACTAAGAGCATTTAGTAATCAAATTTAAGATTTCTGAATTTCTATTCATTTCAAGAGAAATTGGAATTTGTCATTGCTGGCCCACTTTTGGTTGAGGTTTAGTTTTTCCTCTTTAGTAGCCTAAGGTCTAGCCATAGGACTTTCCTGTTGACTATTCCTAGAAAACTAGAGAAGGAATCGTCACCATTAGAAATTCTACCCTCTTCTTTACTCAACTTGAAGCTCTACATATTGGTCATAACCTCTAGCACTTAGTAGGTGGGGGTTATGGGGGAGTTCAAGGAGAGTTCCCATAGGACTATTTGACCTTAGGGTTAACCCTGGGTGCTGGTCTGGGGCTATGGTACTCACTTTCACTCACTACACTCACTCTCACTCACAATCCCTCACAACCTTAAACCCAGTATTTGTTGACTTTGATCCCTTGATTTTTTGGGAGACTCATGTAGATGGTCTCCTAAAATCACTAGCCCTAGGCTAGGGTTCAGCTAGACCTGTACATAGAGGACCCAAATGGAGATTCCATTGGTCCATGGCTCATATAGGGTGGTTGGCACCCCAATTCTACAAAAAATATCCAAACTTGGCTTTTTGCCCCAAAATCCCCAAAATTACCTAGATACCCTTGGAGCACTAAATTTGACCAAAATTCCCAAAATTCTCAAATCTAGCCAAAATACCCAAATTTTTTCAAAAATCATTTCAAACCTTTTCAAAATACCCAAGTTACCCAAAATTACCAAAAAATTCTAAATTTACCAACATACCCCCAAAATGGCCAAAATTACAAAAATACCCTTAGCGCCCCAAACTTTCCCAAACATCCAAAATCACTCCAAAAGTTTTCAAAACAAATTTGGACCCTCCAACTAATCCCAATTTTGCCAATTTGACCATTTTAACCAAAACCTCAATTTGTCATTAAAGGCCCAATTTCCCCAAATTCACCCTAAATGTCCATCAATTTGGCCCAAATTACCCTTAATTTCAATTTTAAACTCAAATTCGCCTTTCAAATGATCAATATAAACCAAATCCAAACTTAATTAGCCCATGCTTTGAGCACAATTTTAATCTAGGTCAAAACCCAACTTTGGCCTTATGACTTGGTTCCACCAAATTGAACCTCATAGCCTACTCAACTTCCCCTAATTTTAATCCTAAACTCTTCATAACAATCCTACTCACCAAAATTAAGCTTCTATTGGCCTTGTTGAAGCCTCAATTGCATTCCATTTTAACCTAAGTCAAAAAATTCCCAAATTTGCCCCAAATTGGCCATACATCCAAATTCCAACAAATTGATTGCCCTAACACCAAAATTGACACCCAATTTATGTTGGAAACACTTCATGATGTTCCTATAGAAAGTTATCAATAATCAATTTGAACTTAGCCTAACCTTAGCCCAACCTAGACCCAAATTTAGCCCAATATGCTCAAATTGAACAAAATTCCAAAATCCTTGAAATTGAACCCCAATTGGACTAAAAATCAATTCAATCCTTCACCAAAAATCTTCATTACAATCATCTACACAATTTTGATCAATTAATTAGGCTCAAAGTCATGGACATCCTAACCCAAACCCAACTTTTGGCCATTTAGACCCACATTGAACCCATGTACCAAAATTGACCTAGCCAAGTCAAATTGAACAAGGCAGGACTTCTACAGCCAATTTTTGAACCTTAGTGACCAAGCTCGACTCACTTTACCTACCCTAGATGAGCCATGGACCAAAGCTCTCCTAAATCAAGGGATTTGTTTCCTAAATTGCTTAAGCCAAAGAGATCTTTGCCAAAACCTATCATCAACCCAAATTAATGGTTGTGACAGATTCCTCTGGTTCACCTGACCTTTTAACCACCTCTCCTGGCTCTACCAGCTAGCCTAGTTGCTGGAGCACCTCAAAAAGAAGGGCCATAATCCATAAATCAAATCCAATCTCAACCCTAGGGGCTAGCTCACCTTGATTAAGCTTTAGAGCCTCTTAGCTCACCACCTCAGCGAACTTTTGCACCCAAGGCCAAGCCCTGAGCTCCACTCTCCGGCCACGGCTATAAAATGGCCTCTTCATGGCCAAAGAAAGGGTGTTGAAATTTTCTCAAGGAGACCCTTACAAATTGCTCCCACAGCCTCTTTGAGACATCATCAGTGCAACCTTACCACCTCCTTTCCGTCATTTCCCTTTTTAGAGCTCAATTTTTGAGATCAAATCCTTGCCGGAGATAGGACATTCTCTACCATGACTCCATAGTGCACCAAATCTTAATTAAACTCACCCACACCTTCACCACAGTGAAAGGGAAAGAGGCCTCATCAAAGTCCTCTCACAGAGAGCCTCCACACTAGAATTTGATCAACACTCAAATTTGGTCTTGATCAAATTTGGGTCTAGACCTTTCACCATGACCAGAGGCTAAATCACTAGCCTCTTTGGAACTCCACAAACATGCCAAACTCCTCTGATAGAAACTTCCCTTCTCAGAGCAAAGTTATTGAAATTCCCCTCTTCCTAAGCCTATTTTGATTCTCCATGTGATAGTTTAATGGCATGTTTACTGTATGGATATGTTTATCTCACTTAGACGAGTCTATAGGATGAAACCCGAGATCATTTGGTTGAGAAATGAGGGCGATTTTAAGGTTTTAGGGTTGATGATCACGGGTTTTAGAGATGCTGTAGGTTGATGGCGGCGTTCAATCAGAGCATGCCATGCAAAGCTTCAAAGGCGCCATAGGTTGACGCGGTGTCGCGTGTTTGAATAGAAAAATAGGGATTTTTCTATTTATTTAAATGCCCATAACTTTGAAAAATCATATCTTTGCACATAAAAATCACAAAAATAAAAGAAAAATACCCTAGTGCTCAGTAAACAGAGGAGAACAATGTGAAAATGGTTTGAAGTTTATTTGATGCATATTGTATCTTTAATTAATTAAATATTATTCTATGTATTTTGATTATCCATGCATTCAAGTATTTCACCATGGCTTGATATTTTGGCATGTTGTTGCCTCTGTCATGAGGGATATTCCTTGATTTTTCCCAAGTCTGAGGAGTCCTATAGATAAAGATCCATATTTTCAAGTTTATGTCCATCATTTACATAAATTAATCATGACAATTAAAATGTTGCTTAAAAAAATCAATAAAATTTTGGTAGGTTCACTGTGACCAGAGAACCCTAAGAAATTTTTTTTCATGTGCCAAGTCATTAAGAACACACCTAATTTTCATAAAACCCTAAGATACAAAGAAAATTAATTTAGGAAAAATAAAAATTTAAATGACTTGATTTTGATTCTTCACTATAATTTAAAGTTCAGATGACTCGTCATAAAAATTTCAGAACATTTGGAGTTCATTTGACAACCTAATCTAATTTTTTAAGTTAAATAACATTTTTGACACTAAAATAATTTTTAACAATCAAAATATAACTTAAAAATTTATAAAATTAGTTTTGGGAGTTCTCTATGATCAAAATGATTTTAAAAAAATAAAATTGTAATTAAAATAAAATTCTCATTTTTAAGCATATTTTGAATATTTAAATAATGGAAAAACAATAAAAGTCAAAAAATTAATAAAATTTATGGAAATGTTCTAAATTATTTTCTAAGCACTTATGAGCAATTGAAATATTTTTTCTAATTAAAAACATTGAATTTTGAAACCTTAAAAATAATTTTCAAAGGCTAAAAAGGATTTTTTTTTATTTTTCATTTAAATAATTCTAATAATTCAAAGAAAAATCATAAAAATGTAAAATTTGTTTTTTTTTTGGGTTGTTTGACCTCAAAGAGATTTAATGAAAATGAAAAACCTAATTTTCCATATTTGAAATATTTTATAATTAATTAATACTCCAGAACTTAAAATAATTCTAATAATTCAAATAAAATTCAAAAAAATCATGCAATTTGGTCCAAGTGGTTCTGTGGTCTAGGTCTACCTCTAATAAAAATTTCAAGTGATCAGGCTGTGTCTTAGTGAGGTTATTGAAGTTTCTTTGAAAAATCCTTTTTTTGAATGTAAATAATCATGTAAATTAAATTAAATTTTGAAAAATCACATTTTCACCTATGATGTCTTAATTGACTCATGAGTGAGGTAGGATAAAAATCCTAAAGTCATTTGAATTAAGTTTGATGAATTATGAAGTGATAGATCCTTAGGGGTAAAAGTGCAATTTTGAAAATCTAGCCCTAATTAACATTTTGGCTTAATTCAAGAGGGTAAGATGGGCAAACTTTGATCTCAATTAAAATGTTAAGATGAGTGAAACAAGGGATTAATTGGTAGAAACCAATTTCTCTTTTCTTAATTAAAGGATAAATTTGCAATTTCCTAATTCATTAAAATTTGGAGATATATTAAATTAAATGATCCTAGACTTAGGGTTATGATTTTGGATGTTAATAACTCACTAATTTAATACATCTATCTGGTGTTCAAATGACATTCAAACCTTTTGTGATGAATTACTATCACATAAAATTTAATTTCTTTCAAAAATTACTAATATGACCACCAAGGTCCTATGGGCTTAGTAGTGACCTAGGCGGAATCAAATTTGGTTAAATGAGGGTTAGAAAAGTGAATGAAACAAAAAATTGAACACCTTTAAAATACTATAAGCCCAAGTTTAAGTTGAAATTGGCTAAGTGTCTTAATAGCATTAACTTGCCCCTTTTAAAGGTCTTCACCCACATTATTCTCAAATTAAAGGACAAATGATAATTACCCTACTCTTAGCGATAATAGAAACATCGATGTTCACTGAACGTTAGAGGTATTTATAGGATGAATTATTAAGCGACATAATCAGTTTAAATGAGCTCGAGACTTTTCACTAGGCGGTGAGAGGGAAACATGGACCTGCTTCTTCCTCTTAACCTTCTGGATACCTTGGTGGTCTACTAAATTTAGTATGTTTTGCTTAGTGAAATCATCCTTAAATGAATTAATGAGGGTTTACCAAGTTATGATTTAGGATTTGGTAGATCAACAAAACCTTATTTCCCAGCTTTACATAAAAAGGTTTTAACATATAAATGCTCTCACATGCATTTTGAGTTTCAGTTGAAGATGACGGGAAGACCATCCATGTTATTTTACCTACATTTCTAGTTTCCCGTACTTTACTTTTTAGTATGTTACTATACTTACTCACCTGCATGTATGAATAAAAAACATAAACTTGCATGTTAAACAATGATGTCACGCTTCATGAAAACTAAAACTATTAGGATAGCCACAAAACCAAAACCAAAACTAAAAAAAACCAAGATAAAATTCACCCCCAGAACATTAAAAATATAAAACAACTTAAATTTAGTGACAAACATCACAAAATAATAATTACAACTAAATTAAGACATCTCTATTGGATGATTGAGAATCTCTTGGAGGAGGTAACCCACGGTTGCTAACGAGGCTTCATATGGTCTAAATGAAAGTATGAAACTCATTAATTTGAGTCTAGTAAATTCATTTGGACTAAGTGGATCCAATAGAAAATAGTGATATCAAAATGAGAGAACCGTAGGAGCCTAACCGGTGTCACTCTAATCAACTTTAACATGCCCCATAACATTTAAAGAAATTTAACCGTAGGGCCATATGATTTGACATCATAACCTGACACTAGAAAACTTAAACTTGTCACGGTAAGGACCTTGGAGCTATCACGGTGGGCAGCACATCCATCTTCAACAACAAAACATGTTTACATTAGCTAAACCAATTTACTTTCTTAGAATTAAACAATTAAGCCATAGGACTTTGGGGTAGTTTACTTATGCAACGTAAACCCTCACCTTATATTTTGACCTCTGTATAGCTCTGCTGTACAATATAATTCCTAACTCGTCTTAGGATTCTGAGGTTGTCATTTATCACAACCTAAATCCTCACATCTTTCAGGATATTTATGTGATAATTTCACACAAATGTAAGTCCTAACAAATAAAATTGGCAGGTTAAAACACCTAAATAATTTCTACTCAAAACTTAAGTTAAATAATATGATAGATTGGGAAGTCACCGAGGTTATCCTCTGGATGCATGACATCCCCTAGTTCTTTCTCCTTTGGATTCTAAAAAAAAAATGTTTCAAATTTGAGTCATTCCCCTTTCACACCTCTTTGTCTGATTTCATTGAAAAATGCTATCCTTTTGAATTTCTTGAAGATAATATTTCCTGATTTTTATCGAGAGTTTTCTAAGGTGACTTCAGTTATCTAAGATGTAATTAACTATAAGGGCTTGCCCTTACAGAAAGCTTGTATGAACCCAACTTAATATAAACCTTATTTAATTCTTCATGTTAAATAGGGGAACTTGTCGGCAAAGAAAACAGTTTCGCAGACAAAACAAATGTCATATATTTCTTAGTTTATTTGATTGAGCATCATTCTCAAGTCTTGTATTTATCCTTCACGATAGATACATGATTGGAGGTACAATGCTCTTTCATTTAATCTATAAAAAATATGAGGTCAGTTTGATTTCATATTTTTCTAAAACACACACACACACACACACACACACACACACACACANTTCGTTTAACTAACCGAACGAAAAAAAATTTGTTCGCGTTTGTCTCGTTTACTTATCGAACGAATCGAACACGAACTCGTTGACGAACCGAACACGAACTGTTCGCGAACAACGAGCTTTTTTGACAGCCCTACCTACATTCCTTGATCTTTTGGGATACTCATGTAGATGGTCCCCTAAACCTATTAGCCCTAGGGCTATGGTCTGGCTAGAACCACTACATAGAGGACCCAAAATAGGGTTTCCATTGGTCCATGGCTTATTGGTGATGATTGGTACCTCAACACTACCAAAATACCCATCTTGGCCTTTTACCCCTAAAACACCCCCTAATTACCAAAATACCCCTCTTTGACCCAAAATTCCAAAAATTCCCAGAAAATACCAGTAAATCCTAAATATTTCTAATTTCATTTCTCTCAACTACCACCTGACCCAATTTAGCAAATTTGACCATCTTTAACCAAAACTTCAAAATTGCCCTTTAAAGACCCAAATTTCCCCAAATCCAACTCAAATGTCCACCAATTTGATCTTCTTTAAAGATCCAAATTTCCCCAAATCCAACTCAAATGTCCATCAATTTGATCTCAATTGACCCAATTCCAATCCTAAGCTCAAATTCACTTTTGATATGACCAAACTAAACCAAATCCAAGCATCCAATCCTAAACTCAAATTCACTTTTCATATGACCAAAATAAACCAAATACAAGCTCAATTGGTCCATGATTTGAGCCCAATTTCACTAAACTCAAATTCACTTTTGATATGACCAAACTAAACCAAATCTAGGATCAATTGGTCCATGATTTGAGCCCAATTTTGATTTGGGTCTGTTGACCTCACTTTTGGTTGAGGTCTAGAAAACTTCTTTAGTAGCCTAGGTCTAGCCATATGACNTGTCGACTACCTAACGCAACGGCAGTGGATAGGATGAGAGAGATTTAAAAAAAAAACTTGAATTATGGAGGTCAACTTTAGAGCGTAAAGGTTTTTGTTTGAGCAGATATGAAATTGAATACATTGAATGTAATTTTAGTGATAGTAAATATAGTGGTGATGATGTAATAATAGGTGATCAAGTCATTAAAAGGAGTGAAAGTTTTAGATATCATGGGTATATTGTTCAAAATGACGGTGATATAGATAGATATGTTATTGATAGAATTCAAGTTAAATGACAGAAGTGGCAAAATACATAAGGCATGTTAAGTGATAGAAAAGTACCACATAAATTTGAAGGAAAGTTTTATAAAACGTTAGTGAGACCTGCAATGCTTAATGGCACATAATGTCAACCTGTAAAAGAGAATCATAAGATAAAGTTAAGTGTTACTGAGATGAGAATGCTCGGGTGGATATGTGGTTTTACACTAAGAGACAAAAATGTGTGACAAATATATCCGTGAAGCGATTGGAGTAGCTTCAGTTGCAGACAAGATTATAGAGAGTTACCTTAAATGGTTTGGTCTCATTAGACATTGGTCATCTGATGACCTTGTTAAAAGAGAAGATGATTTAGATTTGACTTATGCTAGGAAATGTAGAACTAGACCTAAAAAAAATTGTGCATGTTCTATAAAAAAAAGTTCTTAATTTATTACAATTAAATAAAAATATGACACTAAATAAAATACAAAGGAGAAAAAAGATTCATGTAGCCGACCCTACCTTGTAGGATAAAGGTTTGTTGTTGTTATTGTTGTTGATGTAAATGTAATAATATTAAAGTTAGATAAAGTGAAATAAACAAAATAGTTTGGATGAAAAATAATTACAAAAATATTTTGTAGGCTATTTAAATCTACTTTTCTATTAGATGCTTTTTAAAGAAGGTTGAATTTTATTGGAATCCAACATATGTAGCCTTAACTTTTCTATAACTATAGATTAAAGAAAATTGCTAACTATGGAACATAAGAGTAGAGAAAGATAAATTATGCAAGTTGTCTTAATATGTTTGATGAGCGTTTAAACTTTTAACTAAAAAGTTCTAGTCTTAGGCTTTAAATATATAATATGAGTGTATTTATGATTAAACTCGATCAAATGTTAGAACAAAAAAGAATAACAATTTTTAGAAATTAAAGGCAAGAAAGGATAATTTTAAATAACAAAATGAAAAAAAAATATAAAAAAAATTATCTTTGGTTGGCCAATCGATAGAAAGCTGACGAGAATTGTAAAAATAAGTTGTTGCGACTGAGAATCTCCATGGATGAATCTATGTAGTTCATGGAGATGAAACTACATACTGATTATGATTCATGTGGTAATCAGAAACTCAAAAGTTGAGCCACAAACACTTAGTAAGTTTGTTTAATCTTTCGAATTGGAATTTAATTCTCATATTTCTATGGGAAATGTATTTTACTTAGGACCATTTATTGTCATTATTATTATTTTCAGTAGAAGTAGTAATAATAGTAAAAGATTCATACTCATTTCCTCTAAAATTATGAAGGAAATGAAAATGAAGCTTAAGCTTTAGAAAATTTTAAAATATAAAACATATATATATATATATATATATATATATATATATTTAAAAGGAAAAGAGCTAAGCTATAGCTCCATACATGTTAATGTGAAAGTTGGATTACATAATGAGTGAGAAGATCACTCAANGTGAAATTTGGATTACAAAATGAGTGAGAAGATCACTCAACCCACACCCTTCCCATCAATCTAAATTAGATCATACAATGAGGTATACACAAAATGTGGGAAATATCTATGATTGACACAAAAGCTGACCTAAAAAATCAACCCCTACAATTAATATAAGGAATGGATAAACTATCCCCATGAAGAAAAATTTCAAGCTAAGTGGAAGGTATAGTCCCTACAGCAATCTCTTCATTATCCTTCCCCCTAGCTGCCAAACTATGTGCAGGAGTGTTACCTTCCCTTAAGATATGCTGGAAAATCACTTCAACATTGCTCAACATGCTCTTGATCTTAGTAGTCCACCTAGCCACATTCCATGGAGCAGCTTCTTATTCATAACTACCAATTTTATGATGTTGCATTGCTTCGCAAGGTAGATAGCCCAATAAATAGCAATCATTTCAGTTTCTAGTGCATTAATTGCCCAAGTAGGAGAGGAAAAGTATAACATGCACTTCCCTAGAGAGTTCCTAAAAATTCCGCCCACACTAGCAACCTCTTTACAAAAGCTTCCATTTGTATTGACTTTCACCCACCCTTCAGGAGGAGGGTTTCAGAGAACTAAAGTAGGCACTTTCAGCTTCTGCACACTGGGCACCCAATTCAGAAAAATATTGGGAAAATTCTGAAATTTTATTATCTTTTGCAAATAAGAAGTACAATTCAGAACCACATCCATCACCTTAGGGTTGTTGTTTTCATATTTAAATTGGTTCCTGCACATCCAAAAGAACCAGGAAACAACACAATGGTTGATTATTAATTTGGCATCTAAACATTCCATCCAACACCCCAAAAAGTATTGTCAGCTGACTTTCAGAGTGTCAATATTGAGTTGTTTTAATAAATCAGACCAAACCCTTTGGGAGAAACTACAAGAGAAGAACAAATGAACCAGACTTTCTTCAGCTTTACTGCACAGATGACGGCAAGAGGGACCCTTAAGCCCTTTCATCTTCAAAATATCATTAGTAGGAAGTAAGGATTTCCATATCCTCCAGCAGAAAAAGGACATGGAAGGTGTTAACCACTTCCCCCAAATCAATTTACCCCACTTGACAGGTTGCCATTCATATAACTGTTGGAAGACAAAGGCAGACATTTTTTGTGAGGAAGCCTGTCTAGTAATGAGTCTATCTTTCTACCCAGGATTGATGTTTGTTTTCTTAACCCAATGTGTTTGCTCTTCAGTTAGGATGACAACCAACAAATTGCAGCTCCACTGATTATCAATCCAGAATTCCTTCACTTTTGTCATGGAGTTTGGATTGGAGGTGTGTAGTCTCTCCCCATTCCACACCCAATTATCCAGCCAGAAATTAGCTTGGCCTTTACCAAGCTCTCAGATAAACAAATTTTCAGTTTTATTTCTAATCTCCAAAAGCTTAGTCCACAGCCTGGAATCATCCACCTTCTTTTGAGCCATAGTAGGATGAACTGTCCTACAATACTTTTCATTCATAAACATAGCCCAAAGACTGTCTTGTGCTCTAAACTTTAATGATAGTTTGCATAAGTTGATGATACTGAGTTGCTGAAAATCTTTAAAGCCTAAACTTCCAACACTTAAGGGTTTACAAAGTTTATTCCAAGCTAACCAATGGAGTTGTTTTTTCTGTCCAGCCCACAGAAATTTGTTGAAAATTTTGCCCAGCCTTATCTGAGTTCCTTTCTTCATGGTAAACATTTGAAGAGCATAAGATGGAATGGAAGTAAGGATGCTTTTAAGGAGGGTGATTCTACCTCCATTAGAGAGGAAGTAATTAGTCTAACATTGCAGTTTTTTTTTGAATTTGGTCAATAACCCCATTGAATTGAGTTTTCTTGGTTCTCCCTTTGATTAATTGGACACCAAGATAGTTGATTGGTAGAGAAGCTTTGCTGAAGCCAATGTGTTGAGCAATCCATTTCTTAATCTGTGGAAGAGTGTTTGAGCTGGTAAAGAAATGACATTTTTGTTTATTAAGATGCATACCAGAGGTGATTTAGAAGTATGTAAGTCCTTGGTAAAGAGCCTTCACAGCAGTCTTGGTACCCTTGGAGAAAATGATAATATCATCAGCATATGACAGATGACTCACCCCAATGTTGGATCTATGCTGATATGTCAAGTGAGGAGAAGAGGCAAACATTTGATTTAGAAGCCTAGAAAGATAATCCATAACAAGAATGAAGATAGTAGGAGACAATGGATCTCCTTGTTAAATTCCCCTAGAGGAAGTGAAGAACCCTTGGCTTTTACCATTGATTAAGATAGAGTGATTGTTAATACAAAGCCACCTTCTTACCAAATTTATAAAGGCCACAAAGAAACCCCTAGCATTTAAAGTGTCCAAGATAAAATTCCAATTGATAGTATCATAAGCTTTCAAGATATCTAATTTCAGAATGAGATTGCTGCCTCTACATTTTCTGTCAAGGTCCAGCAACAAATCTTGTGCCAAGAGAATATTATCAGAGATTTGTCTCCCTTTCACAAATGCTACCTGGTTATTACAAATAAGTTGCTGTAGGTGAGGTTGGAGCCTGTTGTTAATAACGTTGCTGATAATTTAGACAAGACATTTGTTAGACTGATAGGTCTGAAGTCTCCTCACCCAATCCTGTTAGAATTTTTGGGAATCAAATTTATAGTGGAAGTAGTGAAATACTTAGGGGGATCCATACCTTTAAAGATGCTTTGCACATCATCAACAACCTTCCCACTGATGGTATTCCAAGTAGTCTTATATAATTTGGCAGTAAATCCATCAGGGCCAACCACCTTATTGTCATCAATAGAGTCCAATGCAGCTTTAATTTACCCTTCCATAGGAATCTGAATAAGGTCCAAGCATTAAACACAATCAGTGCACTCAGAGAAAAGTTCCACCTTGATAGGAGCTCTCTCAGTAGACTGATACTTAAAGATATTTTGAAAATAGTTAACAGCATCAATGGCAATTGTCTCAGCATCAGTTACTACATTACCATTAGAATCATTTATGGAAGGGTTCATGTTATTCTTCCTTCTAAAATTAATACAAGCATGGTAATAGCTTGTGTTTCTGTCTCCTTCAATAAATCTGGTGACTGCAGCTTTTTGTTTTAGAGAAAATTCAGTATAATTGGTTTGCATTAACAGTTCTTCACTGGCTTTGTGCAAGTCAGCTTCAGAATTCAATCCCATTTGAAAATTCTTTTCCATTCTGATAACATTACTTTGGGGCATGGTCAAGTTATCATTAATATTTCCAAATGTTTCCTAATTTCATTTCTTTAGGTGAGCAGCCACTTTCTTCTGAAGAATCCACAGTTTTAACCAGGGATTAGAGTTCCCTTCAGCCCTCCAAACCTTATAAACTTCTTCAGCAAATTGAGGATGAAAAGTCCACATGTTTTGGAATCTAAAAGGAGCTTTTTTTGGCTTTTCAGCATTCTGGATAGTACATAACAGTGGTCTATGGTCAGAACCTACCATAGCCAAATGAGTAATGATAGTACAAGGGAGGGTGAGAACCCATTTAGAGTTACCCATCATTCTATCCAGCCTCTCCCACATGGTACCTCTTCTCCAAGTGAAGTCTGGCCCTTGATACCTCAAATCAAACAACTCAGCCTCAGAAAGAAAATCATTGAACCTGTTTATTGCAGAGACAGTAGGTTGTCTACCACCTTTTCTTTCACCAAGAGAGGAAAGACAGTTTAAGTCACCCCCCAAAATCCAAAAAGAGTTTACTGCTTGTCCAATCTGAGTCAGCTCATTCCATAAGGTGGCTTGGTTGTTGGTAAGGCTACTGGCATAAATGAAGGTGGCATAGCCAACTTGAGCTCCAATATAGAATTGTATCTGAATAAACTGAGAATTATTTACCAAAACAGACCATTGTAATTCAGCTCTAGCAAATAGTCAAATTTTGTTATTGAAGTTAGAGAAAAGGTCAAATTGAGGGAACTTCTTTTGAATTTTTTGGGAATTTTTAGTAACTAAAGGTTCAAGAATGGAAAAACACAAAAATTTATGGACTCTCACTAGATTTTTTAATCTCTTGAGAGAAGAGGGGTGAGCAATACCCTGTTGACCTCAATTTTGGTTGAGCTTTAGTTCCTCCTCTTTAATAGCCTAGGGTCTAGCCATAGGACTTTTCCTTTTGACTATTCCTAGAAAACTAGACTTGGAACCCTCACCATTAAAAATTCTACCCTCTTCTTTACTTAACTTGGAGTTCCACATATTGCTCTCAACCTCTAAAGACTTAGTAGGTGGGGTCACTGTGGGGAAACTCAAGATGAGTCACCCTTAGGATTGCTGAACCTACGGGTTGACCCTAGGTCTTGGTCAGGAGCTAAGGAATTCACTACACTCATCTACACCCACATTCACTCACAAAACTGAACTCAAACTTCTAGTCTAGGTCATGTAGATAGTCCCCTAAACCTACTAGCCCTAGATGGTTTGGCTAAGACAACTATGTAGAGGACCCAAAATGGGGTTTCCTTTGGTCCATGGCTTATTGGTGATGATTGGTGCCTCAACTCTACCAAAATACCCATCTTGGCTTTTTGACCCCTAAGGCACCCCCTAATTACCAAAATACCCCTCTTGGGCTCAAAATTCCAAAAATTTCAAAAATTCCCATAAAATCCCAATAAATCCTAAATATTCCCAATTTCATTTTTCTTAACTATTACATGACCCAATTTGGCCAATTTGACCATCTTTAACAAAAATCCCCAAGTTGCCCTTTAAAGATCCAAATTTCCCCAAATCCATCTTAAATGTCCATCAATTGGGTCACAATTGACCACAATTCCAATCCTAAACTCAAACTCACTTTTTATATGACCAAATTAAACCAAATCCAAGCTCAATTGGTCCATGATTTGAGCCCAATTTTGATTGGAACTTTTTATATGACCAAACTAAACCAAATCCAAGCTCAATTGGTCCATGATTTGAGTCCAATTTTGATTTGGGTCAAAACCCCCATATTGACCATAAGACCTGATCTCACCCAATTGAACCCATAGCTTAGTCAATTGGCCTCAATTAATATTACAAAATCCTCTTGACATGTGAACCTAATCTCACCAAATTGAACCCATAGCCTAGTAAATTGGCCTCAATTGATGTTGAAAAATCAAATCTCACCAAATTGAACCCATAGCCTAGTCAATTGGCCTCAATTAATGTTGAAAAATCTTCATCTGACCAAATTGAACCCATAGCCTAGTCAATTGGCCTCAATTAATGTTGCAAAATCTTTACCTCACTAAATTGAAACCACAGTCTAGTCAATTAGCATCAATTAATGTTGCAAAATCTTTATGACATTAATATATATCAAAGTCAACCATCAATTGACCTTGGTGAAGTTTTAAATTCATTTGATTTTGGCCTAAATCCAAAAATTTCCAAATTTAGCACCAAATTGGCTAAGTCCCAAAATTTCACCCAATTGATTGCCTAAACCTCCAAATTGGAATCCAATTCATGTTGAAAACTCTTCATGAGGTCCCTATTGACCATTTACAACAATCAATTTGGACTTAGCCCAAGGCTAACTTAAGCTAGACCCAAGCCTAGCCCAACATGACCAAGTTGATAAAAGTTCAAAATTCCTTCAAATTGACCCCCCAATTGAATTCAAAACCATTTCCATCCTCCACCAAACTTCAATTGCTTTTTGACAAGTGATTTATTCCTGCCGGAAACTAGGACAGAACCCAATAAACCTCCACACTCCACCAAACTTCAATTGCTTGTGCCCACACCTTCACAAGAGTGAAAGAAGCAAGAGCCCCATCAAATCCCCCTTTCACAGAGCCTCTACCATAGCTCTAGACCAACACCCAAATCCGACCGTGATCGAATTCATACTTAGGCCTTATACCAAGACTAAGGACTTAATCCCTAGCCTCCTTGGACCACAACAAACGTACCGAGCACCTCTGATTGAAGCTTCCCTTCTCAGAGCAAAGGTATAAAACTCCTCCTCCTCCCGAGCTTATTTTGATTCTCCATTTACTTAAGCTTGATTTCATG
>JXCR01015232.1:99646-109733 GCA_002079205.1 Phalaenopsis hybrid cultivar
AGCACGACCATCTTCAACAGCAAAACCTGTCTTCCCCAGCTAAACCAATATTCCTTCCTTAGACTTAAACAACAAAGCCACAGGACTTCGAGGTTGCTTCCTTATGCAACGTAAATCCTCACCTTATCTTTAGGCCTTTGCATAGCCCTGTTGTACAATATAAGCCCTAACTCATCTTAGGATTCTGAGGTTGTCGTTTGTCACGACCTAAATCCTCACATCTTCCAGGCTATTTGTGTGATCATTTCACACAAATGTAAGCCCTAACTAATAAAATTGGTAGGATGGAACACCCAAATATTTCTCCTCAAAATTAAAGACAAACATTAGGATAGCTTGGGCAGTCACTGAGGTTCACCTCTGAATCCCTGACATCCCCTAGTTCTTCCTCCTTTGGATTCCACAACAAAATGTTCCAAATTTGAACTAATCCCCTTTCACACTTCTCCGTTCAATTTCGTTGAAGAGTCCTACCCTTTGAAATTCCTTGAAGATATTTTTTCTTGATTTTTAACGAGAGTCTTCTTAAGTGACTTTGGTCATTTAGGATGTAATTAACTATATGAGCTTGCCTTTATAGGAAGCATGTCTGAACCCAGCTTAATATAAACATTATTTAATATTTTATATTAAATAGGGGAACTTGTCGGCAAATATAAAGGTTTTGCAGACCAAACGGATGTCATACTTTCCTTAGTTTATTTGATCGAGCCTCATCCTCAAGTCTTGTGTTCATTCTTCGGGATAGATACAGGATTTGAGGTACATTGTTCTTTCATTTTAAACTATGAAAAATATGGGGTCAGTTTGTTTTCATACTTCAACATCCTTCTGAAGCGGGCGCGGGATTCCGATTCTGACGACCGACAGCATCTTACGGGCAACTCCCCTTCAACCTCTAAATAACGCCGACAACTTCTGGAGACTCCGTTGGGGATAAGCTTTTCTCTCCATACAAATCAAGAAATATTATCTTCACACATCAGTAATATGTCCATGTCCCTCTTGGACCAAGTTACCTTTCTTCTGTTGGCATACTTTACCCATTTCTATCTTGGGAAAGTACAGCTAACTCCTTGGACTTCAGGACTAGCTGTTCAACCATCTTTGAACAGAGGGGTTTAGAAGGCCATTAAGGACTATTTAAATTTTCATGTGGGGTCTGACCCCCAATATGTGTGTCGGTGGACTAATTCCACCTGGGCATTTTCTACCACTAATTGGGTCCCGCACTGGGTCTTAAAATTTTGCACATCTCCTTTCCAAAATTTGGTTTGCTACTCTGCAAATTAAACCAGATCGTGTTGTGGTGCGCACACTTTGAAATATTAATTAAATTTAACACCTTTTTAAACAAAGATGTTAAAATTTTCTGTAAATTAAGACCCGCCCGGTCTACAAATTAACCTCTATTTTCAGTGCTTGCACTAAAGATTACGAGGTTTTCGGCCATATAGCTAACCCTTAAACTTTCTGTTTTAAAGCCCGCCGTGATGGCCTACCCAATGCTGACCTTTTCTTGCAATCTGCCAACGGACCGCGGCGCCCGTAACGTCACTCCCACCATCAAGTTCGGAGCTGGATTTGAAGACCTCGAAGGTATCCTCGGGAAAGCCCCATTTGTGGTAATGAAGATTGCTGCTCCGGAAGTACACGAGTCATTTGCAGAATTCAGTTTGAACTGCCTTCAGGACTTCTCTGCCTGCAAGAAGGCTAAAGCTGCTGTAATCAAGCCTGTTACCCCCGCTGCTACTAAGGGGAAAGAGGTGATGGTCATTGAAGATCCGACTGAAGGATTAATTGTTCCACCACCCGTGTTTGAGATCGGGTCAAGCTTAAGGACTGTACCACTGAACCGAACTCAAAAGAGGAACCACAATAGAAGAGTTCGGAGGGCCATCAAAGCCCAAACTCCTTAAAATACACCCGTTGAGGAGGAGCCTCATCAAATTGAAGAGGTGTTACCAGAAATTTATCCACTCCTACGAGGGAGTNGAAGGCTTACTATTAAAGAAGGATGTACTGTTAGTGAGCTACTTAAACAAGTGGAACATGCGATTTCCCTTCATATGAAGAATGAAATTTTGAAGGATATTAAGTCCACTAGAAAATCTCATAGGTCGATTATAGAGTCACCTACCCGTGTTCCCGTCAGGCTCCATTTGGGAAACCGAGTCGATACTGTTATGGTCACCACCGATCACACCACCACCAGAACCACAGGTCACCGGCCGATTAAGTCAAGCTGGGTCAGAGAGGTTCACCCGTTATTTCTACAATCATGGAAAGAAAGACAGAGCGATTACCTGACACTGTAACCGGTCTACACCACGGGGAGCATACCTTCCCTCGACATACCGATGTCTCTACTGAGACACCCCATGCTGAGGCATCATCATTGAAAAAGAAGAAGGTATGGGTACCTAAGGTAGCTGCAATGATACAGTTCAGTGAACCTACAAAACAAGAAGGAGAACTAGTGCCTGAGATATCTGACATCATCGTGACTGTAGCTAGCGAGATGGAAGAACAAGTTGAGGATTTCCATCAGGGTCCTCCAGATCTTAAAGCGATCGAGAATTGAAAATTGAAGAAAAAGTTGAGAAACTCAGGATTGAAATTTCTGAGTTAGCACGAGAACAAATAGTTTTTGTCAATTGTGACAACGAGGATTTTGATTATGGTGATTACTTGGAGGAAGATTTCATGGATGTCCATGTGATTGGAAACCAGAGCTACCACATCTGTGGCGAGGATCAACCTCACACGGAAGAGAACGCCGAAGATGAGCTGCGTAGGGTTATCCTCCTCAGGGATGAACAAGTTGTTCTACAGGAGAAAAGAATGGAAGAGATGACTGCAGCTATGACCTCCATGGACACCATTCAGGGGCAATCACAAGCACCAAGATTGGCTTCTCCGAAAATTAACTAGCCAGAAATCATACACATCGCAGATGAAAGAAGGGAGCTGCTTTGACAGACAAAGAAGAACAATCGAAGAAGGATTCTCCATCAAGTGCCATGCCAGAAAAAAAGTTCAAGCAAATGGCTGAACAAGTGTTGGATGCCTTAGCCCATTCCAAGGGCAGTGCATCAATTTTAAAGGGTAGACTTATTCGGAGGAGTTTCCATCAGGGTCCTCCAGATCTTAAAGCGATCAGAGAATCGATAATTGAAGAAAAAAGTTGAGAAACCAGAATCGAGATTTCTGAGTTAGCTCAAGAACACGGAGTTTCCGTCAATAGTGACAATGAGGATTTTTGAGTTAGCACGAGAACACGAAGTTTTGTCAATAGTGACAACGAGGATTTTGATTAGGGTGATTACTTGGAGGAAGATTTCATGGATGTCCATGTGATCGAAACAAGAGCTACCACATCTGCGCGCGAGGCTCAACCTCATACGGAAGAGAATGCCGAAGATGAGCTGTGTAGGGTTATCCTCCTCAGGGATGAGCAAGTTGTTCTACTGGAGAAAAGAATAGAAGAGATGACTGCAGCTATGACCGCCAGGAGACCATTCAGGGGCAATCACAAGCACAAAGATTGGCTTCTCCGGAAATTAACCAGCCAGAAATTTTACACATCGCAGATGAAAGAAGGGAGAATACTTCAACAGACAAAGAAGAACAATCGAAGAAGGATTCTCCATCAAGTGCCATGCCAGAAAAGAAGTTCAAGCAAATGGTTGAACAAGTACGGGATGCCTTAGCCCAATCTAAGGGCGGTGCATCAATTTTAAAGGGTAGACCTTATCTAGAGGAATTTGATGCCGTGCCCTTCCCCAAGGGCTTTGTAACCTTGAACTTAAAGATATTCGATGCGACTGGGAATCCCAGACAACACATAACACATTTTCGAGCCAATTGTGGAAACACAAGGAATAACGAAGCTCTACTCTGCCAACGGTTCGTTAGTAGCTTGTCAAGGATCGCTTTCGACTGGTACGCTGACCTGCCCAACGGGTCAGTTAAAACATTNAAGTCGATACTGCTATAGTCACCACCCACCATACCACCACCTGGACCGCAGGTCGCCGGTCGATTAACTCAAGACTGGGTCCGAGAAGTTTGCCCGTCATTCTTGCAATCATAGAAATAAAGACAAGACAATTACCTGACACTGTAGCCGGTTTACACCACGAGGAGCATACCTTCCCTCGACATACCGATGTCTCTACTAGGACGTCCCGTCCTGAGGCATCATCGTCGAAGAAGAAGAGGGTATGGGTACCCAAGGTCGCTGTACCGATACAGTTTAGTGAGCCTGCAGGACATGAAGTAAAACCAGTGCATGAAATATCTGTCATTGTCGCGATAATAGGCAACGATATGGAGGAACAAGTTGAGGATTTCCATCAAGGTCCTCCAGATCTTAAAGAAATCAAGGAATCAATAATTGAGGAAAAAAGTTGAGAAACCAGAATCGAGATTTCTGAGTTAGCTCAAGAACACGGAGTTTCCGTCAATAGTGACAATGAGGATTTTGAGATTTCTGAGTTAGTGAGAACACGGAGTTTCCGTCGATAGTGATGATGAGGATTTTGATTACGGTGATTACTTGGAGGAAGATTTCATGGATATCCATGTGATCCAAACTAGAGCTACCACATCTGCGCGCGAGACTCAACCTCACGCTGAAAAGAACGCCGTAGATGAGTTGCGTAGGGTTATCCTCCTAAGGGATGAGCAAGTTGTTCTACTGGAGAAAAGAATAGAAGAGATGACTGCAGCTATGACTGCCATGGCCACCTTTCAGGGGCTATCACAAGCACCAAGATTAGCTTCTCCAGAGATTAATCAGCCAGAAATCATACACATCGCAGATGAAAGGAGGGAGGCTGCTTCAATAAACAAAGATGAACAACCAAAGAAGGATTCTCCATCAGGTGCCATGCCAGAAAAAGAGTTCAAGCAAATGGCTGAACAAGTGCGGGAGGCCTTAGCCCAGTCCAAGGGCAGTGCATCAATTTTAAAGGGTAGACTTATCTAGAGGAGTTCGATGCCATCCCTTTCCCCAAGGTTTTTGTGACCTTAAACTTCAAGATATTCGATGGGACTGGAAATCCCAGACAGCACATAACACATTTTCGAGCCATGTGGCAACGCAAGGAATAGCGAAGCTCTACTCTGCCAGCAGTTCGCAGCAGCTTGTCAGGGATTGCTTTCGAATGGTACGCTGACTTGCCCAACGGGTCAGTTAAAACATTTTCTGAGTTGGAACAGTTATTTGTAAAAGATTTGTCGGGGCACAGCATCATGTGTCTATTGGAGAGCTCATGATGGAGAAGCAGAAGCCTAGTGAAACCTTGACAGACTATATTTTGAGGTGGAGAAACCTTAGCATGAAATGTGAACCTTAGCTACAGGAACATCAAGCGATTGAGATCCTACTCAAAAGCATTCATGGGCTAGTAGCTTTCATGCTTAAGGGACTCACCATAAAATCCTTCGAGAAGCTACTCAGTAAAGTTAGCAATCTTCAAGAAAAAATGAAGCACATAGAGCCGCATGAAAAGGCTAAGGTGACCAGAGTGTTCGAAAAGAAATCAGGGGTGTCGACAAAGGAAACCAGCCGATAAAGATATATGCATAAGATCATCGTCAGTCTTCATCACAGTACTCTCAGAAACAGAGCAGTTAATCCAACCAACGGCCGTCTCAGGAAGGATCACCTCGAACAGTGGGTAAAAGAATATCCTTATTCGAGTGACAGAAACCGTTAAATTCATATCATTGACGCAGAGACCTCTTTTAACATTCTATTGGGTCGACCATGGATTCATGAGCACAATATGGTTCCATCATCTCTTCACCAATGCATTAAATACCGCAAAGAAGGTCAAGAAAATTGCATCAAGGGAGACCAACCATTTTCAGTGTGAAGTTGGTATCCATGAAGATGCTGCCTACTACGCGCCTCCAAAGAAGACCATCTTCTCGCGCGAAATTTTGACAAACAAAGATAAAGATTCAGAAAGATCACAAAACTACGGCCATACAACTCCGCTTCAACAACCTTCTACCACTTTCCTACAACGAGTTGGTGGAGGTTCTTCTAGTTCACACACTCGAGGTCGAGGCCGGGGACGTGGACGAGGAAAGATCAATTTAATTGTTGAACGGACTAGGCCAACTATCAACATTGGTGATGAAGAAGTTCCGAAGATGAGGTAATGATGACAAAGCAGAAAAAGCCTCAGTACGAGATATCCCTGGAAGATACAGAGAGGAATGAATATGAAACAATGTATCATCGGATAAACCTCTATGTGGATACTATGACCCTCACTCTGATTCTCCCACAAAAGGTCGAGAGTTTAGAGGTCAAGGAAGTCCGCAGTGTTGGTTCAAAGCCGATCAAATTTTACCGTGCTTCTACCTCTACTGAGCTTGAAAAACATATTGGATGTCGATTATAATGAATTAATGGAATTACCTTTTGATTATTTTTCTCCTTGTGTTCAAAAGTTAATTCAACAGGGACATTTACCAAAACAAATGCCAAAAGATAAACTTCAACTTTTTGAAAAATTATGGAATGCTAAAAGTCGAACTCCCAATTCAAAAGAAGGTCTCGGATTTGGTACAGTTGGACCAGTCGATGATTCTGAATTTTGCATGGTTGTTATTAGTGAGTCAGAAGAGGATTGTCTCGATATAGAAGATAACTCTATTGATCAACCAATAGAAGATGCTCCCCCAAAATTTGAGGAAGAAATTAAATCTACTGTCGATGAATTGAAAGAAATTAACCTCGGGACTGAAGAACGACCCCAACCTACATTTATAAGTTCTCTACTTCATGACAAAGAATCAACAGAACTGGTCAAACTATTAGCAGAATTCAAAGATTGTTTCGCATGGAGCTACAACAAAATGTCAGGACTGTCAGCAGAGGTTGCAGTCCATAAACTCGGGGTGCACAAGAATGTAACCCCAATAAAACAAGCTCCAAGGAGAATGCACCTTGAGATAGTACAACAAGTCATCGCCGATGTAAAGAAATTGATAGACGCCAACTTTGTTAATAAAGAGCAGTACCCCACGTAATTAGCCAATATTATACCATTTAAAAAGAAAAATGGATAGATCCGCGTTTGTGTCGACTTCAGAGATTTGAACAAAGCATGTCCCAAAGACGAGTTTCCACTACCTATATCGGAGATGATGGTGGATATCGCTTCGACACATGAGATTTTCTCCTTCATGGACAAATCATCGGGATACAACCAAATCAAGATGGCTCCCAAGGATGCAGCACTTACAGCTTTCAGAACACTGATTGGAATCTTCTGCTACACAGTGATGTCGTTCGGCCTAAAGAACGCCGGAGCGACATATCAGTGTGCGATGACGAAGATTTTTGATGACCTCATTCACAATCAAGTAGAATGTTATGTGGATGATCTGATTATCAAAAATAAACTGAAAACAGACCATTTGTACGATTTGAGGATCGTGTTTGAACGGTTACGACGATATGACCTTAAATTGAATCCCTTAAAGTGCGCCTTTGGTGTCACCTCCGGGAAATTTCTAGGATTCGTTGTCCGTCATCGGGGAATCGAGATCGACCCGGATAAGATTAATGCTATCTTGGAAATGCCTCTCCCTAAAACCATGAAACAACTACGTTCCTTCCAGAGGAAGTTAGCGCATTTGAGACGCTTTATTTCTAATCTCTCAGGTAGGTGTCGGCCTTTCTCAACATTAATAAAAAAGGACGCCAAATTTATTTGGGAAGAGAAATGCCAGCAGGCCTTTGAGGATCTTTCTCGGCATTAATTAAAAAGGATGTCAAATTTATTTGGGAAGAAAAATGCCAGCGGGCCTTTGAGGATTTAAAAAATATTTAATGACACCTCATGTTTTGGCAGCCCCTATCCCGGGAAAACCGTTGATACTTTATACCGCGGCTTTGGATGACTCTCTNTTATTTGTAATCTCTCAGGTAGGTGTCAGCCTTTCTCGACATTAATTAAAAAGGACGCCAAATTTATTTTCAGCGGACCTTTGAGGACGTTAAACAATATTTAATGACACCTCCTGTTTTGGCAGCCCCTATCCCTGGGCCTTTGAGGACGTTAAACAATATTTAATGACACCTTCTGTTTTGGTAGTCCATATCCCAGGAAAACCGTTGATACTTTATACCGCGGCTTTGGATGACTCTCTTGGAGCCCTCTTAGCCCAAGTCAATGAGGAGGGAAAAGAAAATGCTCTCTACTACTTGAGTCGTCGTCTAATACCGACGGAGGCAAGGTATCCAGCTATTGAGAAGCATTGTCTAGCACTAATTTTTGCCGCTCAAAAGCTTAGACATTACATGCATTCTCATAAGATTACCTTGATTTTGAAAGTTAATCCATTGCAATATTTGATGACCCGACCAACACTCTCTGGACGTTTAGCNATTTGATGACCCGACCAACACTCTCCGGACATTTAGCGAGATGGTCAATGATCTTATCGTAATTTGATATTACTTTTGTGCCCCTCCGTGCTATAAAGGGATAGATTTTAGCAGATTTTCTCGCTGCACACCCACTGCCAGCTGGGTCCTCTCTCAACGACGAGTTATCGGACGAGCAGAGACTACAGATGGAATTTTCCAATGCGCAGCGTTGGGAAATGTACTTCGACGGTGCCTCATCAGCCAAGAAAAACAAGGGATCAGGCACAGTTACACCAGTCAAGGCAGGGATCAGTTTGATCTTTATTACGCCAGATAAGGGTATGTTGAGGTTTTCGTACCACCTAACGGAGCCATGTACCAACAATGAAGAAGAATATGAAGCCTTAATCACCGGATTAGAATTAGAAATTTTGATTGATATAACGAACATTGACATTTATGGTGACTCTCAACTTGTCATCCAGCAAATCGCCGGAAAATACAGGATTCTAAAACCAAGATTAGCAAAATACCATCTGTACGCGATGAATCTCCTGGAACAGATTCGTGAGGTGACTTTCTATCGGATTTCTCGGGGAGATAATGCTCATGCCGACGCTTTACCAAAACTCGCTAAGGAAATTGCGTGTCCCCCAGAGGATTCCATCGAAGTCACGATACAAGGAAGACGAGTCTTGTCTCAAAGCGAATTCGAAACTCTTCACAAACTTGGAAAAGAAGAAACCGTGAATACAGTTGCGGACATCAACAAGGATTGACTGAAGCCATTAATAGAATATTTGCATACTGGAAAACTGCCAGATGACAAGTCTGAGGCACACCACATCACAAGAAGGGTCATGTCCTATGCCCTGGGGGGAAATGTTCTCTACAGAAGATCGTTCGATCAAATGTGGCTACGGTGTTTGAGCAGAGCCGAGGCACGGGATATTGTCAAAGAAATACATGCCGGATTGTGTGGTGCTCACCAGACGGGACCAAAGATGAAATACTCTTTATAGGAAATCATTTGATCAAATGTGGCTACGGTGTTTGAGCAGAGCCGAGGCACAGAATATTGTCAAAGAAGTACATGCCGGATTGTGTGGCGCTCATCAGTCAGGACCAAAGATGAAAATGAAGATCAAAAGAGTCAGATTTATTGGCAGCAATAATGCCGATTGCATGGATAGGCCAGAAGATGTCACCAATGCCAGGTGAATGGGGTGGTCTTACACCAGCCTCCGAATGTGCTACACCCAACTGTGGCCTCATGGTCATTCGAGTGTTGGGGCACAAACATAATAGGTCTGGTAGACCCTCCATCTTCTAAAGGACACAGATTCATACTTGACGCTACAGATTACTTCTCCAAATGGGCAGAGGCAGTACCATTACGTGAGGTTACAGCAAAACACGTTCTTCAATTTTTCAAAAGCCAAATTGTCTACCGTTTCGGAGTACCGCGAAGAATAATCTCTGACAATTGGACAGCTTTCAAAAGCACAAAAATCAACAATTTCGTCAGAAGACATGGAATAGATTGGAGATACTCTACAATTTACTATCCCAGAGCAAATGGTCTTGCTGAAGCTTTCAACAAGACACTGATACAAATTTTGAAGAAAACATTGGACGAGAATAAAAGGGATTGGCATAACAAACTGTTAGAAGCCCTGTGGGCCTACC
>JXCR01015232.1:112132-132625 GCA_002079205.1 Phalaenopsis hybrid cultivar
TTATTTTATATTTCAAACAATAACGATTCGAACACGAACGAACGCATCACTGTTCGTGTTTGGTTCGTTTAACTAACCGAACGAAAAAAAATTTGTTCGCGTTTGTCTCGTTTACTTATCGAACGAATCGAACACGAACTCGTTGACGAACCGAACACGAACTGTTCGCGAACAACGAGCTTTTTTGACAGCCCTGCCTACATTCCTTGATCTTTTGGGATACTCATGTAGATGGTCCCCTAAACCTATTAGCCCTAGGGCTATGGTCTGGCTAGANAAAATAAATAGGGAAATAAAATTATCGGGCATAGAATTGGAGATTTTAGAGTGACNTGTGATTATTTAAATCAATGTACTTCATTTACTTCTTAATTTGGCCAATCCAGATGTTAAAATTTGTTGTAAGAACATGTAAGAACCGGGCTGGTATTGTCTCAGTCAACAATTGAAAATAATCACATGAGGCTGTATGAGTGAGAATGTAGTTCATATGATTGAGTGTAAATAAATAGAGAAATATTCATTGAAGTGTGTAGAGTTAGAGGACTTTCAAGTGACAGTTTAAAGCCCCCAACTTGGTTTATTATTTTAGGTTCTGATACAAGATGTTAGCCCCCACGTGGAGGGAATCGAGGGAACTCTAGAGTGAGAGCTAGCATCTTCCATGCCTAGCTGGTCTTCAGAACTATTCAAACTTGAAATTAGCCAAATGTTCTTTATAGAATCTCTAGTAAGGGTAAAGAATATTATTGCTCCTATTTGTCACAACACAATATACATGCTTCCACACCAGAATTCCTAGAATTATTCTTGATTCATGATAAGGAGAAAGATTTTTTCATATTTAGCGCATTTCTTCTAAAAAAAACTTAAGTTTTCTTTTTAAGTTTGTTTTGGTTTTGTTAAAATATTAAAATTACCAAAAATATTTAAACTTTCTTTACTGCCAAAATGTCTTTAGTTTAAATAATTATCTTTTTAAAAATAGAAAATTTTCTAAAAAGGTCATATTACATATCTTCTCTGTGGGTTTGATATTCAGGTCTTAATAAAAAAGTCCTATATTACTTGATAAAGATACATATTCTTGCGTAGTATCCCAATGTATATAAATTAAAAGTTAAATTCTTATTTTTCTTCAGGATCCAGTTTTTGGTTTCGTTGTGAAATAAGGAAATATAAATGAAAAATATAATCAAAATTATTGTTATACTGGTGCATATAAGAAATTTTGGGATCAAGTTTTTGGCGTCGTTGCCGAGGAAGTGAAGTGAAAATTGTAAAGAATCTATTTATTTAAAAGTAAATTTTTATTTTTAGAAAGTCTTCTTTAAACTTTAAGTTATTGTATTTTATTTTGTGTGTGTTTAGTTTTATTTTATTTTATGTTAAGTGTATGTGTAGTTTAGGTTCTAAAAGACTGGTGCCATACGATTCTGAATTAGAGAGAACTGTTAGAAAAATAAGAAAAACCAAAAAAATTAAAAATCTTGAAAAATTCAAAAAAAATTACAAAAATAGCAAACCAAAATGATCAAAATGCTGAAATTGATTAAGAGTTTAAACCTTTAAAAGATTATACCAACCCTACTGTAGATGAACTTCATTGTAGTATTCAAAAATCTTCTGTAGCGGCTAATTAATTTGAGCTTAAACTTGCTATTATCCAATTGACATCAAATAATAAGTTTGGGGGATCACCAACAGAAGATCCAAATTTACATTTTGGCCAATTTTCTAGAACTGTGTGCTACATTTAAATACGATGGCATATCAGATGATGCCATAAGACTTATGTTATTTCCTTTCTCACTGAGGGATAAAGCTAAGATGTGGTTGAATTCGTTAGCACTTGGATCTATCAGAACTTGGGGTGATTTAGCACAAAAATTTCTTGCTAAATATTTTCCACCATCAAAAACTATGAAGCTTAGAAATGATATTACATCTTTTAATCATTTTGTAGGGGAATCTATTTATGAAGCATGTGAAAGATTTAAAGAACTATTAAGAAAGTGTCCACACCACGCTATACTAGATTGGTTAGTAATTCAAACTTTTTATAATGGATTAGTTAGATCTCTTAGATCAATTATCGATGCCGCTGCTGGTGGTTCATTGATGTCAAAGCCATTTTATGACGCTTATGCTTTAATTGAAAAAATGACTACCAATAATTTTTAATGGCCTTCTGAGAGGGTGAATCCTAAGAAAGTAGCCAATATTCATGAAACTGATGCATTTACCATGTTAGCAAATCAAGTTACTACAATTTCAAGGAAGTTAGACCAATTTGGAATAAATTTTTCTCAACCAATTTCATGATTGAAGAGAATTCATTGGTTGAATGGTAGATTATCAAGCATCTTAAAAACTTTGAATGCCATATATAATAAGCAGAATAACCCATATTCAAATTATTATAACACAAGTTGGAAAAACCATCTTAACTTTAACTGGAATAATAATTCGGGTGGTAATAATCAGCAATGGGAGAACAACCAAGTAAACCTAATGGGAAACTAGAACAAGCAAGGGAATAATAATTATAAATCTACTTCTCCTCCAGGTTACAATAGTAATACACTATTTGAGGAGAAGAAGTTATCTATAAAAGAAGTGGTGTTATAAATGGGAAATGAATTACAAAGACAAGGAGCTACAAATAGAAATATTGAGAATCAACTTGGGTAAATAGCAAATTCATTAAGTAATTGATTCCAAGGAACACTTCCTAGTAATACTGAATCAAATCCAAAAGACCAAAATAAAGAGCAAGGAAAGCCATTCAACTTAGAAGCGAAAGAGAGTTTAAAGGTAGAGTTCAAAAAGAAATTGAAGTACAGAGAGATGAAATTGAAGAATCAAAAGAGGACGCTCCGAATGATTCTGAGAGACATATTTCTCCGCTGAAAATTGATTTGGAAAATCTACAACCTCCATTTCCTCAGAGACTTCATCAACAAAAGTTGGATAAGAAATTTTCAAAATTTTTAGAAATATTTAAGAAGCTTATATTTAATATTCCATTTACTGAAGCCTTAAAACAATTTCCAAGCTATGTAAAGCTTATGAAGGATATTCTTAACAGGAAAAGGATGTTTAAAGATAATGAGACTGTTGCACTTAGTGAGGAGTGCAGTGCTATAATTCAGAAAAAGCTTTCTGAAAAGCTTAAACATCCTGGTAGCTTTATGACCAAAGGAAAATATGTTGAGATTTTCATACCTATTTTATACTATTTTTGATCATATTGCACTTTAAAGAAATGTATTTTTAATGTTTGGTTACAGGAATGGTGAATTAGGGTCATTGGAGCAAAAAGATGCAAAAAGAAGCCTGGAGAGCCTGGAGGTGTTGAAGGTTAGAAAGGTTCCATTAGTGTGTAGAGAGTTTATTAGAGTGTCTAAATTGTGAGGAATTCTTTGAAAGATTATAAGAGTAGAGGGAAAGTGAGAGATTTCTTGCTCCTTCTCGCTTCGAAGAGGATTTCTGTGTGCTTTAAGGAAAGGAAGAGATTCAGAGGAACTTCGAGGAGTTTTCTTGGAGATAAATTAGAGATAAGTTTATTTACTTACTGTAGTTTGTATGACTTTGATTTTATATATGAATTTTGAGTTTTTTTGTGTTCTCCTCATGAGATCTGAGTAATTTTCTCTATCTTTCTCCTTGTCTTGAGATTTGTGAAATGGTGATTTGAATTGGTGNGAAAGGATTGATAACAATCCCTGAAAAGAAAAGAAAAATATATAGGATTGAAATTAATCTAAAGGAAAAAGAGAAAAGAAAGAAAAAAATGTAAAGGTGAGGAGAAGCTTGAGGATATGCCTAATAAAAAAATTGGCTTCACTGGACCTACCTAAAGGGAAAACTTAAATACATTCCTGAGCTTATATTTATAGAATAGATCTTTTACTAGTAGTGTTCTCATGAAATTCCTATCATCTGAATATTCTAAGTGACTTAATATTGCAACATATATTCATTCTTGAAATGAATAAAAGACTAGAACTCTTAAACTTGATGACTAGATAATCTTGTGGCTACAGAGTTAATTCAATTACTTGATTTTTTTCTAAAAATCTCACTATCATATTTATTTAAATCAAAATTATAGTAATTTTGAATTAAAACTTTACTAAAATAGATCATAACTTTTATGTAGTACTAAAATTACTTGAGGTCGTAATAGTTAAGTTTGGGGGATTTTGAGCAGAGGAAAATATGTTGAGATTTTCATACATACTTTATATTATTTTTGATGATATTGCACTTTAAAGAAATGTATTTTTTATGTTTTGTTGCAGGAATGATGAAATAGGGTCATTGGAGAAAAAAGATGCAAAAAGGAGCAAATTTGGAGCAAAACGGGACAAAATGTGAAGAATTGAACTAGGGCGTCGACGGCGCCATCGACCACGCTGACGGTGAGATTTTTCCGAGACTCCAGAATTAATTCATTAAGAAGGTTCACCGACGGCGCCCTCGAGGCCGCCGACGGCGAGCTCGACGGTTATGTCCAACTAGACTTTGGATGAGGACAAATTTTGAAGGGATGCTTAGGCAACTCTTGGGAAAGGTCATCGACAATTTTAAAAGAAGATTTTGGCCAAAAATTGGGAAAGCAAGGAGAGACTCTAAAGGTCCTGGAGGTTAGAGAGGTTCCATTAGTGTATAGTGAATTTATTAGAGTGTGAGGAATTCTTCGAGAGATTGTAAGAGTGGAGGGAAAGTAACAGATTTCTTTCCTCATTGCCGCTTCGAAGAGGAATTCTGTGTGTTGTAAAGAAAGGAAGAGATTCAGATTAACTTCGAGGAGTTTTCTTGGGGAGAAATTAGAGATAAGTTCATTTATTGTTGTAGTCTGTATGAATTTGCTTTTATATATAGATTCCGAGTTTTGTTGTGTTTTCCCCATGAGATCTGAGTAGTTTTCTCTGTCTTTCTCCTTGGAGATGTAAAATGGTGATTTGAATTGGTGAAGCCATGAAAATGTTTAAGAAATTGTGATGATCTTTTAACGATCTTATTTTACTTTCAATCTGGCCAATTAATTTGTTAAAATATGTTGAGTTTTACAACTAAAGTGAAGATACATCCAAGATTCTGGGAGGTCAAAGCCCTTGGAAGTTGGGTGCAAATAAATAGGGAAATTCTTTCAATCTGGCCAATTGATTTCGATCTTAATTTATTTTCAATCTGGCCAATTGATTTGTTAAAATATGTTGAGTTTTACAACTAAAGTGAAGATTACCAATCTGGCCAATTAATTTGTTAAAATATGTTGAGTTTTACAACTAAAGTGAAGATTACACAATCTGGTCAATTGATCTGTTAAAATATGTTGAGTTTTACAACTAAAGTGAAGATTACATCTCAAGATTCAGGGAGGTCAAAGCCCTTGAAAGTTGGGTGCAAATATGATATTCTTTCAATCTGGCCAATTGATTTAATCCAAGATTCAGGGAGGTTAAGCCCTTGGAAGTTGGGTGCAAATAAATAGGGAAATAATATTATCGGGCATAGATTTGGAAAAGCCCTTGGAATTTAGGTGCAAATTAATAGGGAAATAAAATTATCGGGCATAGAATTGGAGATTTTAGAGTGACAGACTAAAATCCCCAATTCGGTCCTATCGTTTGGGTGCTAAAGAGTGATGTTAGCCCTCAGGCGAGGGGAACGTAGGATCTCCGAAGTGAGAGCCGGTATCCTCCCAGCCAACCGCAGANTATCCAAAATTACTAAACTTAGAAATGACATAACATCGTTATGTAAAATTGATAGAGAGTCAATATACAAAGCTTGGGAGAGATTTAAAGATGTTCTTAAGAAATGCCCTCATGATTTGTTACCAGATTGGTTGATAAGTCAAACTTTTTATAATGGATTAGTGGGATCACTTAGATCAATTATAGATGTTGCGGCTGGTGGTTCTTTAATTTTAAAACCTTTTGATGAAGCTTATTCATTAATAGAAGAGATGGCTACCAACAATTTTCATTGGCCCTTTGAAAGGGTAAATCCTAAAAGAGTAGCTAGTATCCATGATTCTGATGCAATATCACCCTCTGAGCGGGTAAATCCTAAAAGAGTAGCTAGCATCCATGATTCTGATGCAATATCTATAGCAGATTGCTGCAATATCAAAGAAAGTAGATCATTATGGGATGAATTATTCTGAAACACCTCCTATGATGGAAGAGAATTTATATGGGGAATTTGTGGAAGTTCAACCTTCATATGAGACTGTAAATGTTTTTAATAGACCCAATAACCCTTATTCGAACTATTATAACTCAGGCTGGAAGAATCATCCAAATTTTTATTGGAATAACAATTCTTCTACAAATCAACAATGGGCAAACAAGCCAGTGAATCCATTAGGAAATTCATCCAACCCACAAAATGTTAACTATAGACCTTCTTATCCTACAGGATTTAACAATAACACTCAAATTAAGGAAAATAAGTTATCTATGGAAGAGGTGATATCAACAATTACAGAATCAAGGAAATCAATTACATATTCAAGGAAATCAATTACAAAATCAAGGAATTGCTATTAAGAATATTGAAAATCAATTAGGTAGGAAATCAATTACAAAATCAAGGAACTGCTATTAAGAATATTGAAAATCAATTAGGGCATAAAAATCAATTACAAAATCAAGGAACTACTATTAAGAATATTGAAAATCAATTAGGGCATATCGGATGCTTAGTAATCGAACATGGGAAACTTTTCCTAGTACTGTGGAACCAAATACTAAAGATCAAGGAAAAGAACAAATAAAAGCTATACAATTATGAAGTGGAAAAGAATTGGAAATGAGAGTACAAAAAGAAATGGAAATTGAAAAAGAGAAAGTGGATACCGAAAAAGAAAAGGATCATGAATACCCAAATTTAGNACACTTTAAATAAAGGTATTTTTGATGTTTTGTTGCAGGAATGATAAATTAGGGTCATTAGAGAAAAAAGATGCAAAAAGAAGCGAATTTGGAGTGAAAAGGACCAAAATGTGTAGAATTGAACTAGGCCGCCGAGGCGCCATCGACCCCGCCGATGGTGCCCTCAAGGCCGCCGACGGTGAGCTCGGCGGTTATGCCTAATCAGGCTTTAGATAAGGCCAAATTTTGAAGGGATGTTTAGGCAACTCTTAGGAAAGCTCATCCACAACTTTAAAAGAATGTTTTGGCCAAAAATTGAAGAGCCTAAAAGTCCTGGAGAGAGTTCCTGGAGGTTAGAAAGGTTTCAATAGTGTGTAAAAATTATGAGGAATTCTTCAAGAGATTGTAANCTATGAAATATTTATAAGGTAAAGGAATACTTTGAGTTTCAAATTTAGGGAAAGAAAGGTGATGTTCAAAATCATTAAAGGCTATCCATATATAGTAATCCTCACTTGAAAAAGGAAAAAGAAAGGATGGCAAACAATCCCTAAAAAGAAAAGAAAAATATATAGGATTGAAAGCAATTCAAATGAAAAAGAGAAAAGAAAGAAAAAAATTATGGAAGTGAGGAGAAGCTTAAGGATATGCCTAATCAAAAATTGGTTTCACTGGACCTACCTAAAGGGAAAACCTAAATACATTCCTGAACTTATATATTTATGGAATAGATCTCTTACTAATAGAGTTCTCATGGAGTTCCTATCATTTGAATATTCTAAGTGACTTAATATTGCAACATATAGTCATTCTTGAAATGAATAGAAGACTAGAACTCTTAAACTTGATGACTAGATAATCTTGTGCCTACAGAGTTAATTCAATGACTTGAATCTTTTCTTAAAATCTCACTATGATATTTATCTAAATCAAACCTATAGTATTTCTGAATTAAAAATTTATTACAATAGATCATAACTTTTATGTAGTACTAAAATTACTTGAGGACAAGTAATAGTTAGTTATGGGATTTTGACCCAAGGAAAATATGTTGAGATTTTCATACCTATTTTATACTGTTTTAATGATATTGCACTTTAAGGGCATTTTGACGAGAGGAAAATATGTTGAAATTTTTATACCTATTTTATATTATTTTTGATGATATTGCACTTTAAGGAAAGGTATTTTTGATGTTTTGTTGCAGGAATGATGAAATAAGGTCACTGGAGCTAAAACATGCAAAAAGGAGCGAATTTGGAGCGAAAAGGGCCAAAATGTGAAGAATTGAAATAGGGTGCCAACGGCGCCATCGACCCCGCCGATGGAGAGATTTTCCCGAAAGTCCAGAATTAATTCATTAAGAAGGTCCACCGACGGCGCCCTTGAGGCCGCCGACAGTGAGCTCAACGGTTATGACTAATCAGGCTATGGATAAGGACAAATTTTGAAGGGATGCTTAGGCAACTCTTGGGAAAACTCATCCACAACTTTAAAAGAAGGNTCCAAAGTCCAGAATTAATTCATTAAGAAGGTCCACCGACGGCGCCCTTGAGGCCGCCGACGGCGAGCTCGACTGTTATGACTAATCAGGCTATGGATAAGGAAAAATTTTGAAGGGATGCTTAGGCAACTCTTGGGAAAACTCATCCACAACTTTAAAAGAAGGTTTTGGCCGAAAATTGAGGAGGAGCCAGAATACTCTAGAGTTCCTGGAGGTTAGAAAGGTTCCATTAGTGTTTGTTAGAGTGTAAAAATTGTGAGGAATTCTTTGAGAGATTGTAAGAGTGGAGGGAAAGTGAGAGATGTGTAATAATTGTGAGGAATTCTTCGAGAGATTGTAAGAGTGGAGGGAAAGTGAGAGATTTCTCGTAGAGTGTAACAATTGTGAGGAATTCTTCAAGAGATTGTAAGAGTGGAGGGAAAGTGAGAGATTTCTTCCTCCTTCCACTTCGAAGAAGAATTCTGTGTGCTGTAAAGAAAGAAAGAGATTCAGAGGAACTTCGAGGAGCAATATTATGAGGAATTCTTCGAGAAATTGTAAGAGTGGAGGGAAAGTGAGAGATTTCTTCCTCCTTGCTCGTTTCGAAGGGAATTGCTTGTGTTGTAAAGAAAGGAAGAGATTCAGAGGAACTTCAAGGAGTGTTCTTGGGGAGAAATTAGAATTTTGTGTGTTGTAAAGAAAGAAAGAGATTCAGAGGAACTTCGAGGAGTTTGCTTGTGGAGGAATAAATTCTGTGTGCTGTAAAGAAAGGAAGAGATTCAGAGGAACTTCGAGGAGAGTTCTTGGGGAGAAAGAGATTGTAAGAGTGGAGGGAAAGTGAGAGATTTCTTCCTCCTTGCTGCTTTGAAGAGGAAATGTGTGTTGTAAGGAAAGGAAGAGATTCAGAGGAACTTCGAGGAGTTTTCTTGGAGAGAAATCGTGCGATGTAAAGAAATGAAGAGATTCAGAGGAACTTCAAGGAGTGTTCTTGGGGAGAAATTTAGAATGTGCTGTAAAGAAAGGAAGAGATTTAGAGGAACTTCAAGGAGTTTGCTTGGGGAGAAATTAGAGATACTGTAAAGAAAGAAAGAGATTTAGAGGAACTTCGAGGAGTGTTCTTGGGGAGAACTTAGAGATCGTAAAGAAAGGAAGAGATTCAGAGAAACTTCAAGGAGTTTTCTTGGGAAGAAATTAGAGATAAGTTTATTTATTGTTGTGGTTTGTATGACTTTGATTTTATATATGAATTCCATGTTTTGTNCGTAAAGAAAGGAAGAGATTCAGAGGAACTTCAAGGAGTTTTCTTGGGAAGAAATTAGAGATAAGTTTATTTATTATTGTGGTTTGTATGACTTTGATTTTATATATGAATTCCATGTTTTGTTGTGCTTTCACCATGATATCTGAGTAGTTTTCTCTGTTATTCTCCTTGTCTTGAGATTTTTGAAATGGTGATTTGAATTGGTNCATGTTTTGTTGTGTTTTCCCCATGATATCTGAGTAGTTTTCTCTGTTATTCTCCTTGTCTTGAGATTTTTGAAATGGTGATTTGAATTGGTGGAGCCATGAAAATTTTTAAGAAATTGTGATGATCTTTTCACTTCGATCTTAATTTACTTTCAATCTAGCCAATTGATTTGTTAAAATATGTTGAGTCTTACAACTAATGTAAAGATTACATCCGAGATTTAGGGAGGTCAAAGCCCTTGGAAGTTGGGTGCAAATAAATAAGGAAATGAAATTATCGGACGTAGAATTGGAGATTTTAGAGTGACAGTCTAAAATCCCCAATTTGGTCCTATCATTTGTGTGCTGCAGTGTAGATGTTAGCCCTTAGGCGAGGGGAACGTGGGAGCTCTGAAGTGAGAGTCGGTATCCTCCCAACCTACCCACAGATTCAGTAAACAAGCGTAGTATTCGTCAATTTTCTTTATGCCTGGACCAAAAGGTAAAGAGTAGGTATGCTCCTATTTGGCACAATATAATTTAAACTAATTCTCTTTATCCATTAACTATAATTTCTTGGCAAGGAGAAGGATGCTTTCTTATATTGAATATCACATTTGAACCATCATTAGTTTATTTAGTTATTTAATAGTTATNTGAACATGGGAGCTCCGAAGTGAGAGCCAGTATCCTCCCAGCCTAGCGTAAATTCAGTAAACAAGTGTAGGATTAGTCATTATTTTTTATGCCTGGACCAAAGGGTAAAGAATAGGTATGCTCTTATTCGACACAATACAAATTAAACTAATTCATTTTATCCATTCACTTTAATTTCTTGAAAAGGAGAAGGATGCTTTCTTATATATTAAATATCACATTAAAAACCTGATTAGAATAATTAGTTATCTAAGAGTTATTAAGAAAATTACATATTTATTTCAATTACCTATTAGTGACAGATAAGCAAATTGAATTTTATTGNTAGAAGTTCACAGATAACAAAACTATTGCACTTAGTGAAGAGTGTAGTGCAATTATTCAGAAAAAGCTTCCTGAAAAATCAAAAGATCCTGGTAGTTTCACTATAACGTGTGCTATCGGTGAAAAATTTTATGGAAGAGCTTTATGTGACTTGGGAGCCAGCATTAATCTTATGTCTCTATCGATTTTCAAAAGATTAGGATTAGGAGAAGTCTCACCTACTTCTGTAACTCTTCAGATTTTTCAAAAGAATAAGATTAGGAGAAGTCTCACCTACTTCTGTAACTCTTCAATTAGCGGATCGTTCAGTTACATATCCTAAGGGAGTTATAAAAGATGTGTTANGAAGTCTCACCTACTTCTGTAACTCTTCAATTAGCGGATCGTTCAGTTACATATCCAAAGGGAGTTATAGAAGATGTGTTAGTAAAAGTTGATAAATTTATCTTTCCTGTGGATTTCATTGTTTTAGATATGGAGGAAGATAAAGAAATACCTATCATTTTAGGGAGACCATTTTTAGCTACTGGAAAAGTTATGATAGATGTTTAAAAAGGAGAATTAACTATGAGAGTTAACGATCAAGAAGTGACTTTTAACATTGCAAAATCTATGAAATACCCTACTATTGAAAGAGATAATAAATGTTTTTGCATGGAAATTAGTGAACATCTATTGAATGAACATTTTAAAGAATATTTTGAAGAGTAAGAAAAATTTTAAGAGAGTGATGAAATTATTTTGGACGAATTAAAAAATGAAGAATTAGATTATGTTCAAGAAAGATTTGATATGTTAGATATTACAGAAAATGGTGATAAGAATCTAGTTCTGTCAATTATAAAACCACCTGAACTTGAGTTAAAAATATTGCCTAGCCACTTGAAGTATGTGTATCAATTATAAAACCACCTGAACTTGAGTTAAAAATATTGCCTAACCACTTGAAGTATGTGTTTATGGGATACTCATCTACATTACTTACCATTATATCTTCAGAATTAAATGATTTGCAAGAGCAAAGACTGTTAGATACATTGAAAAGATATAAGGGAATTAAATGATCTGCAAGAGCAAAGACTGTTAGATACATTGAAAAGATATAAGAAAGCTTCTGAATTAAATGATCTGCAAGAGCAAAGACTGTTAGATACATTGAAAAGATATAAGAAAGCTTTCATAATTAAATGATCTGCAAGAGCAAAGACTGTTAGATACATTAAAAAGATATAAGAAAGCTTTTCTAGCTGATATTAAGGGAATCAATCCTTTGATCTGTATGCAAAGAATTATATTAGATGAACAATATAAACCAAGAGTTGATCCACAAAGGAGATTAAACTCAATGATGAAAGAAGTAGTCAAGAATGAAATTTTGAAATGGTTGGACACTGAAATTATATATCCGATGATGAAAGAATTAGTTAAGAAGGAAATTTTGAAATGGTTAGACACTGGAATTATATATCCTATTTCAGATAATGGGTAAAAAAGGAAATTTTGAAATGGTTAGACACTAGAATTATATATCCTATTTCAGATAGTGCACAGAGGAAATTTTGAAATGGTTAGACACTGGAATTATATATCCTATTTCAGATAGTGCGTGGGTAAAGGAAATTTTGAAATGATTAGACACTGGAATTATATATCCTATTTAAAATGGTGCGTGGGTAAGTCCAATTCATTGTGTTCCTAAGAAAGGAGGAGTGACCGTTGAAATAAAAGAAAATAATGAATTAATACCTATCATACAAGTTACTGGGTGGTGTCTTTACATTGATTATAGAAAATTAAACTCTGCCACCAGGAAAGATCGCTTCTCTTTACCCTTTTTAGACCAAATAGTAGATAGACTTGCTGGGCAGAAATATTTTTGTTTTTTAGATGGATATACTGGTTATCATTAAATTCCTTTTGCTCCTGAGGATCAAGAAAATACAACATTTACTAGTCCTTTTGGAACTTATGCTTTTTGAAGAATGCCTTTTGGATTATGTAATGCACCTGCAACATTTCAGAGATGTATGATGTCTATATTTAGTAAGTTAATTGATGATGGATTGGAAGTATTTATGGATGATTTCTCTGTATTTGGAAAATCATTTGACACATGCTTAAATTATCTTGAAAAATTTTTGGAGTTATGTGAAAAAACTAATTTGGTTCTGAATTGGGAGAAATGTCAATTTATAGTTGCAGGAGGAATTGTGTTAAGGCATAAAATGTCAAAAAATGGTATGGAAGCAGACCCTCCAAAAATTCAAGTTATATCTAAACTAACACCTCCTACTAATGTAAGAGAGGNCTTTAAGGTGGTCTTAAAACTGATTTCAAAAGATGAGAATAAGATGTCTTGAATTAATCGAAGGGCTTATTCCCTCAACCTCAAGAATATCGTTGAATTTGATTTCAAAGATTGCAATAGGATGAGCTCCTAAAGCAACGTGGGATCGGATGTGAATCCTCAACCTCTAGAATATTGATTTGAAAGATTGCAATAGGATGGGCTCCTAAAGCAGCGCGGAACCGGATGTGAAATCCTCAACCTCTAGAATTTGATTTGAAAGATTGCAATATGATGGGCTCCTAAAGCAACACGGAATCGAATGTGAATCCTCAACCTCTAGAATATTGATTTAAAAGATTGCAATAGGATGGGCTTCTAAAGCAACGCAGAATCAGATGTGAATCCTCAACCTCTAGGATTTGATTTGAAAGATTGCAATAGGATGGGCTCCTAAAGCAACGCGGAATTGGATGTGAATCCTCAACCTCTAGAATTTTCTTTGAAAGTATTGCAATAGGATGGGCTCCTAAAGCAACGCGGAATCGGATGTGAATCCTCGACCTCTGGAATTTGATTTGAAAGATTGCAATAAGATGGGCTCCTAAAGCAACGCGAAATTGGATATGAATCCTCAACATCTAGAATTTTATTTGAAAGATTGCAATAGGATGAGCTCCTAAAGCAATGCAAAATTGGATTTTAATCCTCAACCTCTAGAATTTGATTTGAAAGTTTGCAATAGGATGGGCTCCTAAAGCAACGCGAAATTGGATGTGAATCCTCAACCTCTAGAATTGATTCGAAAGATTGCAATAGGATGGGCTCCTAAAGCAACGCAAAATTGGATGTGAATCCTCAACCTCGTAGAATTTGATTTGAAAAATTGCAATAGGATGAGCTCCTAAAGCAACGCAGAATCGGATGTGAATCCTCAACCTCTAGAATTTGATTTGAAAGATTGTAAAGGATGGGCTCCTAAAGCAATGCGGAATCGTATGTGAATCCTCAACCTCTAGAATTTGATTTGAAAGATTGCAATAGGATGGGCTCCTAAAGCAGCGCGGAACCGGATGTGAACCCTCAACCTCTAGGATTTGATTTGAAAGATTGTAATAGGATGGGCTACTAAAGCAACGCGGAATTGGATGTGAATCCTCAACCTCTAGAATATTGTGTGAACCATTGTAAAGCAATGCAGAATCGGATGTGAAATCCTCATCCTCTAAAATATTGTGTGAATCATTGCTAAGCAATGCGCAATCGGATGTGAAATCCTCATCCTCTAAAATATCGTGTGTACCATTGCAAAGCAATGCGGAATCAGATGTAAAATCTTCATCCTCTAAAATATCGTGTGAATCATTGCTAAGAAATGCGGAATCAGATGTGAAATCCTCATCCTCTAAAATATCGTGTTTCAAATTCATGGGAAACTAGTAGAATTTATGAAGATTGACATTGGTAAGGAAAAAATTGTGAAACTTTGTGAGATTTTGTGGAGAATGTGAAATTTCATGGGGATATGAAGAAAACTGGTGCAGACCAAGGTAGTTGCACTACACAAGCAAAGAGTAAGAAACCTCAAACTCGAGAAATTCATCATTTTCTTTTCTTTTTATTAGGATTTGGACCCAGTTTCAGACAAGCACGACATCTAAGCTTCTAAGAATGAGTCTTTGTCTCCGAAATATTGCAAGGCACAGTACTTCTTGAAGTATCGTCCACTAACAAATGACAAGTGTAGAAAATAGCCCATCCTTAAGGTACCATCGGAACTATATTCCTTCCAGTACACATAGAAGATGCATTATTTCTACGGATACCATGGCTGAAGAGGCCGCAAGTTCGTAGCTTTGTTCATAGTTGTCATCATTTGATTTGTTGCAGATTCTGTAAAGGTTGTTGAAGTTGTCTTTGAGAAATCTTTCTAACGTTCTTCGAGTTGAAGTTGGAGTTGTATTTGCTGGACACTGAAGGATATGAATTCAGGTTTAAATTTCCATTAATTGTTAATATCATCATCATTTCTTTAATTCTTTCTTCCTGAGCCTAAGCAAATTTCAGAATTTTGGTCATGTGATCAAAACATTTTTCATTTTCTAATGATATTTTTGAGTCAATTAATAACCGACCACAAGACTTAAGATCGTTGAACTTTTTCTTGAATATAATATCAGAAGAATTTTCTTAAGAGAACATTCTAAGTCTCATTAATCAGGGGAAACTCAGACACCAATTTTTGATTATACGTCCACCTCAAGCTTCTTCTCAGGGAGACCTTTCTTTTCTTTTTTCTTTTCTTTTTTTTATTCCCCATATTTTGTTGAGAATTACTATAGCTGGTAGAGCATTATTTAAAGATTTTGAATGTCTTAATTCAGACACCAAATTTTTATTTTAAGCTCACCTCAAGCTTGTTCTCAGAGAATTTTCACACAATAATTTTTTTTGCTCCCTTTGTTTTTTGAGAATTACTATATCTAGTGGAACATATTTCTCTTAAAGATTTTGAATGTCCAAATTCCCCTGACTAATAATCCTCAAATGTTTCTTAAATCAAATTCTAGGATATTATAACTCGTTTGAAAGTCAGGACCCAGTCACGTGGCAGGAAATTAAAAGGCTCGTGATATCCCGAGTCAACTATTCGTATTTCAACCATACTATCTTATTTTGAAATCAACTTAGGACCCATTCCAAATTCTTTAAATTTGATGACTCAGATATTAGGGCGTTAATTTCATTCTCTCCTGAAGTCATAGTCTTATCAAAACATCCAAATTTTCTTTGAGGTGATCAGTTTTTTTTTAATATTGCACAATTCTGAACAACAACAAACTCTTTCTTTTCATTAATTGCAGTGGGAGGGATGTGATAGACTAACATTGATCATGTTAATTTCCCATTTAAAAAAAAATAGTAATACAATAGTAGCCAAGAGGCATTTCATTCGTTGGCAGTTGCATAGGAATGGGTTGGAACAAACAAATCGACCGAAATCATATTGATAGAACCTTTTTCAAGTTTCTTTCAAATATTCTTTCGAGATTATTACGTCCCCATTCTTGAACTTCTCCTCAAGCAAGTCTTTGAAACTGCAACGCTCTTCTAAGGTATGTCTGATGAATCTGTGGTACGGACAATATCTTGGATGTCCTTTCTTGTTGACCTCATCGGGCTTCTTTGGCTTGGGCAATCTGAACTTGGGATTCTTGATCAGACGGTGGAACATGATTTTTGTTGCTTCATCTTTAAAAGAGTATATCCCATTTGATCGAGTGTTCATGATTAGAACTTGTCTTTCATATGTCTGGTAAGGTCTCTGCTGAGATGATTGCTGAAGATGTTTGAAGGTTTGTTGTCGTTGTTCTGCTTGTATTTGCGATTGTTGTTTTCCTCTGCTAACCACATCAACTGTCCCAGATTTCTTCTCGAATATCTTGGTTATCATAGACTTCTCATCCATCTCATCAGAATTTATATACTTCACTTCTTCTTGTAGATTGCTAGCTTTGTTAAGTAGTTTTTCAAATGATTTGATGGTGAGCCCCTTAAGCATGATAGCTACTGGCCCATGAATGCTCTTAAGTAGAATCTCAATCGCATGATGTTCCTGTAGCCGAGGTTCGCAGTTCATGCTAAGGTTTCTCCACCTCAAAATATAATCTACTAGAGTCTCGTTAGGCTTTTGTTTTTCCATCATGAGATCTCCAATAGAAATATGATGCTGTACTCCGGTAAATCTTTTTACAAATAATAGTTCTAACTCATCGAATTTCTTGACCGATCCGTTGAGCAACTCAGCATACCAATCGAAAGCAATTCCTAACATGCTGCTGACAAACTGTTGACAGAGTAAAGCTTCGTTGTTTCTTGTATTGCCACAACTGGCTCAAAAATGTGCTATGTGCTGTCTGGGATTTCCTGTCCCATCAAATAGCTTAAAGTTCGGTGACACAAAACCCTTGGGGTAGGGTATGGCATCAAACTCCTCCGGTTAAGGTCTTCCCTTTAAAGTCAATGTACTGCCCTTAGACTGGGTTAAGGCCTCTCGAACTTGTTCAACAATTTGTTTAAATTCATTTTTTGGTATGACGCTTTGGACATAACATTTCTTCGGTTGTTCATCAGAGGTGAATTCTTTTCTTTCATTTGCTTCATGAATGATTTCTGGCTGGTTCAATTCTGGAAGCGTCATATGCAGTGATTGTGACTTTCTTTGCATTGTAATCACGGTGGTCGTCAATTCTTTGATTTTATTTTTGAGATGATTGATCTGTTCGTCCCTTTGTTGGGTGGTCCCTTGCCTCTCATCTGTGGCGTTCTCCACACCAGAAGATGGAGCGTCACGCACAGACAAATCCGCCTGGGTCTCGACGACATTGACTTCTATTAATCCTTCGTTCATGTAATATGGCACATTGTAATCTTCATCATTCATAAACTTTCCTTGTTCTTCAAATAATCGCGCAATATTGGCTCTGAGTCTCTCCAGCTTAGCGTCAATTGACCTTCCTTTGATTACTTTTAGGTCAATTGGGGATTTCTGAAGAGTGTCATTTCTTTTATTGAGCACCGGTGTGGTTGTGTAGAAGTTAATTGAATCAACCGAAACCATATTTACGGAACCTTTTTCAGTTTCTTTCAAATACTCTTTCAGGATCATTGCATTTCCACTTTTGAAATTCTTCTCAAGCCAATCCTTGAAGACAAAGCAATTTTCTATGGTGTGGCCGAGTAACTGGTGGTATGGACAATATTGAGGATGATCTTTCATATTGGCTTCCTCTGGCTTTTTCGGAATTGGCAGACTAAATCCTTGTTCCTTTAGCAATTCATGGAACATCTTTGACACGGCTTCCTCTTTGAAGGAATACACCACTTTCTGTCGTTCTGCCATGGATATCCTCTTATTCTCTGCTCGGTACGATCTTCCCTGAGGCAGTTGTTGGCTAGACTGACCATATTGTTGTGCCTGTTGTTGGCGAGATTGTCGAGGCTGTTTGGCTTTCAAAATTTCTTGGTCGCGCCTCCTTTCCTGTGCCTTTATTAGTTGTGCAAGCTTTGAATCGGACCCAATCTCAAATCCAGAAAGTAGTGGGGAATAAGCGTCAACTGACACTTCCTCATGTAGAATTTCTTTTCCCTTACTCGGCAAAACAGTTGGCACGGTGATAGTGTATCCGGTAGTAGGAGTAAAAACAGTTCTCGGAGTAATCTCAACGCTCCCAACTACAGACTTTTCAAGACTAGTAGGGCTCTTTTCAATCAACACCTTTAAAGGGGATAATTCATTGGTAGACTTCAAATTGAACTCTACAATAGGCTCCACAGACTTATCTGTTTCAAACTTCATCACTGTGACGGCCACCTTCCCGAACTTAACTCCAATATCATTGAACCCTTGTCCAAACTTAATAACTGCCAGGTCAGGCAGCTCATCTTTATTGACAGCGAACTCCAATCCGGAGGCAAAAGAAAATATCAACTTTGGCGAAGACATTGTTCCTGTCATTTGAAGAATTTTTGAAAGTCAGCGATGTCCGTGCCTTGTAGCTTCGACAGGAGTACTCAAATTGACGTACGTGTCTTATAAACTGGGCATTCTTTATTATTTTGTTTTTCAAATTTGTTATTCACTTCTGATTAAAGCATCGAATAGTTGCAATTAGCAAATTGAATAAGTGTGAAGAGGTGCAACAACATGGCTTGATTCACAGAAAAGCAAACTCAAACTCGAAGGAGACGAAAAAATGTAAGGTTTAGGACCCAGTGCAGGATGAACTTTACAACGCACAACGCCCAGGCGGAACCAATCCACCGACACACCTATTGGGGTCTGGCTGCACATGAAAATTTAAAGACTCCTTAATGGCCTCTAAACCCCTCTGTTCAAAGATGGTTGAATAGCTAGTCCTGAAGTCCAAGGAGTTAGTTTTACTTTCTCAAGACAGAAATGGGTAAAGTATGCCAACGGAAGAAGGGTAATTTGGTCCAAGAGAGACATGAACATATTACCAATGTGTGAAGATAATATTTCTTGATTTGTATGGAGAGATAAGTGTTTCCCCAGCGGAGTCGCCAAAATCTCTCGGCGTTATCTCGGGTTAGTTGTTTGGTTTGTGGGGTTGCCCGTAAGAAGCTGTCGGTGGCTGGAATTGAAATCCCGTCGCCTGCTTCGGAAGGACATTGAAGTATGAAATCAGAATGACCTCATATTTTCATATTTTAAAATGAAATGGCATTGTACCTCAAATCATGTATCTATCCTTAAGGATAAACACATGACTTGAGGATGAGGCTCGATCAAACAAACTAAGGAAAGTATGACGTCCATTTGGTCTGTGAAACCTTTGTATTTGCCGACAAGTTCCCCTATTTAATATAAAGGATTAAATAGGGTTTATATTAAGCTGGGTTCGGACATGCTTCCTATAAGGGCAAGCCCCTATAGTTAATTACATCTTAAATGACCAAAGTCACTTAAGAAGACTCTCGATAAAAATCAAGAAATATTATCTTCAAGGAATTTCAAAGGGTAGGACTCTTCAACGAAATCGGACATAGAGGTATGCAAGGGGATTTGTTCAAATTTGGAACATTTTATTATAGAATCCAAAGGAAGAAGAACTAGGGGTTGTCATGGATTCAGAGGAGAACTCCGGTGACTTCCCAAGCTATCCTAATGTTTGGCTTAACTAAAGGATGTCATGGATCCAGAGGAGAACCTTGGTGACTTCCCAAGCTATCCTAATGTTTGGCTTCCAATTTTGAGGAGAAATATTTAGGTATTTCATCCTGTCAATTTTATTAGTTAGGGCTTACATTAATGTGAAACGATCACACAAATAACCTGGAAGATGTGTTTGAGGAGAAATGTTTTAAGTGTTTCATCCTGCAAATTTTATTAGTTATGGCTTACATTCATGTGAAATGATCACACAAATAGCCTGGAATATGTGAGGATTTAGGTTGTGACAAACGACAACCTCGGAATCCTAAGACGAGTCAGGGCTTATATTGTATAACAAGGCTATGCAAAGGCCTAAAGATAAGGTGAGGATTTACGTTGCAATAAAAACAACCTCAAAGTCCTATGGCTTTGTTGCTTAAGTTTAAGGAAGGAAGATTGGTTTAGCTAAACCTCAAAGTCCTATGGCTTGATTTAGGTGGTTTCATGGTGTTTGTACTGGTCACTAGGTCCAACTAATGGCTGTGGTGGAGTTAATTTGGTGGCTTTAAGGTGGTTAGGTCACATTTAGTGCATGGGTCCAAGTGGGTGAAAATGACCAAAAATTGGGTTTAGGCTAGGTTAGCCATGTCAATTGGCTCAATTGATTATTTAATTTGGTGTAGATGATCACAAGGAACAACTTTGGTGAAGAATGGAAATGGTTTTGAGC
>JXCR01015232.1:135051-149958 GCA_002079205.1 Phalaenopsis hybrid cultivar
AATTTGGGGCTAAATTTGGGAATTTTGGATTTAGGCCAGAATCAAATGGATTTGAAACTTTACCAAGGTCAATTGATGGTTTATTTTGATGTATAGGAATGTAATAAAGATTTTTTAACATTAACTGAGGCCAATTGACTAGGCTATGGGTTCAATTGGGTGAGATTAAGTCATATGGTCAAAATTGGGTTTGACTCAAATTAAAATTGAGCTCAAATCATTGACCCATTGAGCTTGGATTAGGTTTATTTTGGTCATATCAAAAGTGAATATGAGTTTAGGATTGAAATTGTTGTCATTTAAGATCAAATTGGTGGATATTTGAGATGGATTTGGGGAATTTTGGGTCCTTAAAGGGCAACTTGGGGATTTTGGTTAAAGATGGTCAAATTGGCCAAATTGTGCAATGTGGTAGTTGAAAGAAATGAAATTGGAAATATTTGAGATTTATTGGGATTTTATGGGAATTTTTAGAATTTTGGGATTTTGGGCCAAAGAGGGGTATTTCGGTAATTAGGGGGTGCCTTAGGGGTCGAAAGGCCAAGATGGGTATTTTGGTAGAGTTGAGGCACCAATCATCACCAATAAGCCATGGACCAAAGGAAGCCCCATTTTGGGTCCTCTACATAGTGGTCTTAGCCAAACCATAGCCCTAGGGCTAGTAGGTTTAGGGGACCATCTACATGAGTATCCCAAAAGGTCAAGGGATCTAGACTAGAAGTTTGAGTTCAGGGTTGTGAGTGAATGTGGGTGTAGATGAGTGTAGTGAGTGCCTTAGCTCCAGACCAACACCCAAGGTCAACCCTAAAGTCCAACAATCCTAAGGGTGACTCATCTTAAGTTTCCCCTACAGTGACCCCACCTACTAGTATTTAGAGGTTGAGAGCAAAATGTGGAACTTCAAGCTGAGAAGAGAAAAGTTTGGAATTTCTAGTGGTGAGGGTTTCATGTCTAGTTTTCTAGGAATAGTCAACAGGAAAAGTCCTATGGCTATACCATAGGCTACTAAAGAGGAAAAACTAAACCTCAACAAAAATTGAGGTCAACAATGCCTTTAAGTTATTAAAAGAAAAATTAATCACAACCCCTATTATAATTTCAACTAACTAGGAGAAATCATTTGAACTGATGTGTGATGCTAGTAATTATGCTATTGGAGCTGTTCTTGGACAAAGGTATGAAAAGATTTTTAAAGTTATATACTACGCTAGTAAAACTCTTAATGATGCACAAATTAATTATTTTGTTACTGAAAAAGAGTTACTAGCCATTGTGTATGCTTAAAATAAATTCAGATTTTATTTAATTTGAGCTAAATGTGTTGTGCACACTGATCACTCTGCTATTACATATCTAATACAAAAGAAGGATGTCAAACCAAGGTTGATTAGATGGATAAATTCGATGCAAGAATTTGATCTTGTGATTATTGATAGAAAGGGAACTGATAATCAAATTGCTGATTGTCAAGATTAGAAAACTATGAATTATCTGACACTGACAATGAAATTACAGATAATTTCCCCGATGAATAACTTTATAATATTATTGAGTGGAAAATAACATGGTATGCTGATATTATTAACTATATTGTAAGTGATATTTTTCCACCTATGCTGACACTGCAACAATAAAGAAAATTTATTCATGATGCAAAAGCATATTTTTGGGATGAGCCTTATTTATATAAATAAGGTAAGGATCTGATTATGAGAAGATGTGTACCTTCTGAAGAAACTGAGTTGATCACTCAGAAATGTCATGATTCTTAATTTGGAGGACATTTTGGGATTGATAAAACTGCTTATAAAATTTTACAAGCTGGATTTTATGCTACTATCTTTAGAGATGTTTATAAATATATAAAAACTTGTGATCGACGTCAACGAGTAGGCAATATATCTAAAAGAAATGAAATGCCTCTGAATTTCATGTTAGAAGTTGAGATCTTTGATGTTTGGGGATTAGATTTTATGGGACCATTTATTCCTTCATTTAGGAACTTATAAATATTAATTGTAGTAGACTACGTTTCTATGTGGATTGGAGCGCAAGCTTTACCTCATTGTGACGCTAAAAGTGTTTCAAGGTTTTTAATGAAAAATATTTTCACTAGATACGGAATGCCTAGAATGATTATCATTGATGGAGGATCCCATTTTAGGAATAAATATATTCAGAGATTGGCAAAGAAGTTTAATACTATTCATAGAATCTCTACTGCCTATCATCCTCAAACCAGTGGGTTAGCTGAAGTTTCTAACAGAGAGATTAAACAAATACTTGAAAAGACTGTAAACCCTAGTAGAGTAGATTGGTCCACTAGACTGGATACCGCATTATGGGCTTACAAGACTGCTTATAAGACTCTTGTTGGAATGATTCCTTATAGACTGATTTTTGGAAAGACTTGTCACTTACCAGTAGAATTGGAGCATAAAGCATATTGGGCGATTAAGGAATTCAATTATAATTTGAAGAATGCTCGTAAGAAGAGATTGTTACAATTAAATGAATTGGAAGAATTAAGAAATGAATCTTATGATAATGATAGAATTTATAAGGAAAAACTAAAGTTATGGCATGATCGGAAGACTAACTAAAAGAACCTTCAACCAGGACAAGAAGTTTTACTTTACAATACTAGGCTGAAGTTATTCCCTGGGAAATTCAAGTCTCGTTGGTTAGGACCCTTTATTATGATTAAAGTTTATACTTACGGAGCTGTTGAAACTGAGGATCAGAAAATTGGAAATAGATTTAAAGTAAATGGACACAGATTAAAACCGTATTTTGAGGGTAAAAGACCAATTAAAGAGGTTTTATAATCAGTCAACTGAAATAATATCTGAATAGGTTGGGCTGACGACGTTAAACCAAGCACTTTATGGGAGGAAACCCTAATCAACCTGAATAACACCTGAATAGGTCGGGCTGACGACGTTAAACCAAGTGCTTTATGGGAAATGGACACAGATTAAAGCCGTATTTTGAGGGTAAAAGACCAAATTTAAAGAGGTTTTAATGATCAGGTCAACCTAAATAATACCTGAATAGGTCGGGCTGACGACGTTAAACCAAACGCTTTATGGGAGGCAACCCATACACCTGAACAGGTCAGGCTGACGACGTTAAACCAAGGCTTTATGGGAGGTCGACCTGAATAACACCTGAATAGGTCGGGCTGACGACGTTAAACCAAGCACTTTATGGGAGGCAACCTTTATTTTTACTTTATTCACAATTATAGTAGTTGTTATTTGATTTTATGGGAGGAAACCCATAGTTATCTTTACTTTTATTGTTATTATAGTAGTTTTTATTTGAAATTATTGTTAGTTTGTGGAAGTATTAAGCTGTACTACTCTTATTTACCCTTAAATCATCATAAAAATTGGATCCATAGAGAAAAATTGGAACGCATTCGGACCAGAGCAAAACTGTGCAATTTTTCCTTGGGCGCCGACGGCGCCCTTGACGCCGCCGACGGCGGGTTTTTTCCGAGAGTCCAGGAAAAATAAATACAGAGGCTCACCGATGGTGCCATCAACTATGCCGATGGTGAGACCGGCGAGATGGCGGTTTTTGGAGTTTGAATGGCAGTTTTTGGTGGTTTTTATGCAGGAGTTACCCTTTTAAACTCCCAAATTTGATTCTTAAGTCATATTTCCCCAAAAACTGAAGTGAAACTCCACCAAATTTATTCCTATGGCTTCCAAATCCCCTGATAATCCCAGAATGCAAGTTTTCAATCGGCGAAAGTTTTATAGTGTTGAAGCACAACGAATCTTCATCAAGTTACCGACGAAGAAAAGATTGATCAAGGAACGAGGATTTGTAAATCACGGATTGAATAATCCCTCGATGGCAATTGAAGATATGATAGTGTGTGGCAAAGATGGGAAGTGTTGTGCTATACTACCACCGCCGTGGTTGTTCCTGTTGTAAGGGAATTTTATGTTAAATTTGCATGAAATCAACTAGGGAGTCGTTTATGTGTGAGGTAGATGGATCACTTTCACTCCTACATGGATCAATGAATTATACATGATCGAGAACATTCCTGTCTGCCACTATTCTAACTTTGTCCCAATAAGAAACCACATGAATGAAATTTACCAGTATTTAACGGACGAAACTGACGACTGGGAAATGAGAGAGAACGGGTTTGTTAGTTTTTCTGCGACACTCCTAAATCCCGTTTCAAAACACTGACACTTTTTCATTTCTGTGAAACTATTACCGACAATGAAGATCGGTAAAGTTTCTAAAGAAAGTACTATTTTGAATTACTGCATCCAAAGGGGACTGTCGATCGATATTGAATCAATAATTGTGAAGTCGATTTTGGGCCTAATCGTTCATGGATCAACTTATGGGCTTGGAAACCCTTCCAAAATTTTCTCACTTTGCAGTCAGTTCCAAGTGTCCCACAAAAATTGGGAAAAGTTAGTTCTACCTTAGAAGCCTTCGGACCCAACTGAAAGATTCCCAGCTTTTGAACATGAAAATAACATGGCCATTATAGTAGATCAATCATCTCAGAATTCACTGCCAGTTCAACCCTTAATTCCTGATAAGACTCTGGTGATCCTGCGCAGAATCAAGAAATTGGAGAAGGAAGTACAAAATGTCATGAATGCAATTAATAATATCTTAACGGCGCCAAAAAGTTGACCGCAACTTTATATATGCTTGAAAATATAAGTATTTAATACTGCTGCTAAAATATTTAATTCATCAGCAACTGTACCAAAACTTAATAACAATTATAGATTCGATAAACATGGATGTAATAAATATTCAATAATTGTAAAGTCACAATTATCAACGCAAGTATATGTATCGCTCAAGTAATATAGGGTTCTAATGGAGTTCTAGATATCGATCCCACAGGGAGTAATATTAGAACTACGAACTAAGATTTTAGAAAAGTAATACTTTATCGCGAACAACAAAATTCAATTTGCTTATCTGTCACTAATAGGAAATTGAAATAAATATGTAATTTTCTTAATAACTCTTAAATAATTAATTATACTAATGTGGTTTTTAATGTGATATTCAATATATAAGAAAGCATCTTTCTCCTTGTCAAGAAATTACAGTGAATGAATAAAGTGAATCAGATCTAGTTGTATTGTACCAAATAGGAGCATACCTATTCTTTACCCTTTGGTCCAGGCATGAAGAATATTGACTAATCCTATGCTTGTTTACTGAATCTGCGGCTAGGCTGGGAGAATACCGGCTCTCACTTCGTAGTTCCCACGTTCCCCTCGCCTGAGGGCTAACATCTACACTTCAGCACCCAAATGATAGGACCAAATTGGGGATTNTAAGGGCTTTGACCTCCCTAAATCTTGGATGTAATCTTCACTTTAGTTGTAAAACACTAACTTTCAAGGACTTTGACCTCCCTAAATCTTGGATGTAATCTTCACCTTAGTTGTAAAACTATATTTATTTGCACCCAATTTCCAAGGGCTTTGACCTCCTTGAATCTTGGATGTAATCTTCACTTTAGTTGTAAAACTCAACCATTTCCCTATTTATTTGCACCCAATTTCTAAGGGCTTTGATCTCCCTGAATCTTGGATGTAATCTTCACTTTAGTTGTAAAACTCAACATACTTCCAATGGCTTTGACCTCCCTAAATCTTGGATGTAATCTTCACTTTAGTTGTAAAACTCAACATATTTTATTTTGACCTCCATAAATCTTGGATGTAATCTTCACTTTAGTTGTAAAACTCAACATATTTTAAAACCTCCCTCAATCTTGGATGTAATCTTCACTTTAGTTGTAAAACTCAACATATTTTAACAAATAATTGGTCAAATTGAAAGCAAATTAAGATCAAAGTGAAAAGATCATCACAATTTCTTAAACATTATTGGCCAGATTGAAGGTAAATTAAGATCAAAGTGAAAAGATCATCACAACTTCTTTAACATTTATGACCAGATTGAAAATAAATTAAGATCAAAGTGAAAAGATCATCACAATTTCTTAAACATTTTTTTGACCTCCATGAATCTTAGATGTAATCTTCACTTTAGTTGTAAAACTCAACATATTTTAACAAATCAATTGGGCAGATTTGAAAGTAAATTAAGATCGAAGTGAAAAGATCATCACAATTTCTCAAACATTTTCATGGCTTCAGTAAATTAAGATCGAAGTGAAAAGATCATCACAATTTCTTAAACATTTTCATGACTTCACCATTCGGTTGTAAAACTCAACATATTTTAAACAAATCAATTCCAGATTTGAAAGTAAATTAAGATCGAAGTGAAAAGATCATCACAATTTCTCAAACATTTTCATGGCTTCATGTAAATTAAGATCGAAGTGAAAAGATCATCATAATTTTTTTAAAATTTTCATGGCTCCAATAAATTAAGATTGAAGTGAAAAGATCATCACAATTTCTTTAACATTTTCATGGCTTCACCAATTCAAATTACCAAAAACATTTTCATGGTTTTGCCAATTATTCACTTTAGTTGTAAAACTCAACATATTTTAACAAATCAATTGGGCCAGATTGAAAGTAATTAATATTGAAGTGAAAAGATCATCACAATTTATTAAACATTTTTATGGCTTCACCAATTCAAATTACCATTTCGGTGAAACTCAACATATTTTAACAAATCAATTGGTCAGATTGAAAGTAAATTAAGATCGAAGTGAACAACATATTTTAACAAATCAATTGACCAGATTGAAAGTAAATTAAGATTGAAGGAAAAGAAATGACAATTTCTTTAACATTTTCATGACTCCACCAATTCAAATCACCATTTCAAAAATCTCAAGATAAGGAGAAAGACAGAGAAAACTACTCAGATCTCATGGGAAAAACACAATAAAACTCGGAATTCATATATAAAAGCAAATTCATACAAACTATAACAATAAATGAACTTATCTATAATTTCTCCCCAAGAAAACTCCTCGAAGTCCCTTTGAATCTCTTTCTTTCTTTACAGCACACATAATTCCTCTTCGAAGCGGCAAGGAGGAAGAAATCTCTCACTTTCCCTCCACTCTTACAATCTCTCGAAGAATTCCTCACACTTTTGACACTCTAGTAAATTCTCTATACACTAATGGAACCTCTCTAACCTTGGGGATCTCTAGAGTCTTTCCTAACTCTCTCAATTTTCGACCAAAATCTTCTTTTAAAGTTGTGGATGAGCTTTCCCAAGAGTTGCCTAAGCATCCCTTCAAAATTTGTCCTCATCTAAAGTCTAGTTGGACATAACCGCCGAGCTCGCCGTCGGCGACAGTTGGCAACCTCGAGGTCACCATCGGCAAACCTTCTTAATGAATTAATTCTGGAGTCTCGGGAAAATCTCACCATCGGCGAGGTTGATGGCATCGTCAGCGCCCTAGTTCAATTATTCACATTTTGGTCCTTTTCGCTCCAAATTCGCTCCTTTTTGCATCTTTTTGCTCCAATGACCCTATTTCATCATTCCTGCAACAAAACATAAAAAAAACCTTTCTTTAAAGTGTAATATCATTAAAAATAGTTTAAAATAGGTATGAAAATCTCAACATATTTTCCTCTGGTCAAAATCCCCCAAACTTAACTATTAATTGTCCTCAAGTAATTTTAGTACTACATAAAAGTTATGATCTATTGTGGTATAGTTTTAATTCAGAAATACTAAAAGTTTGATTTTGATAAATATCATAGTGAGATTTTCAGAAAAAATTCAAGTAATTGAATTAACTCTGTAGCCACAAGATTATCTAGTCTTCAAGTTTAAGAATTCTAGTCTTCTATTCATTTCAAGAATGACTATATGTTGCAATATTAAGTCACTTAGAATATTTATATGATAGGAATTTCATGAGAACACTACTAGTAAAAGAACTATTCCATAAATACAAGCTCATAAAGGTATTTAAGTTTTCCCTTTAGGTAGGTCTAGTGAAGCCAATTTTTTATTAGGCATATCCTCAAGCATCTCCTCACCTTTATATTTTATTTCTTTCTTTTCTCTTTTTCATTTGGATTGCTTTCAATCCTATATATTTTTCTTTTCATTTCAAGGATAGTTGTCAATCCTTTCTTTTTCTATTTTAGGTGAGGATTACTATATCTGGATAGTCTTTAATGATTTTGAACATCACCTTTCTATCCCTAAATTTGATACCCAAAGCATTCTTCTACCTTATAAATATTTCATAGTTTTTACATCATTGAGCCCCAATCTTTTCTTTTCAAATGAATTTCCAAATTNTATAAATCACACCTAAGTATTTTAAGCATTTTCATCATTCTGAAATTTTTGCAATCCTTAAAATTTCTACTTCACCTGGTCTATAACATTAGGAGCTTTCTACACATATAAATCATTAGAGCTGGGTAATGAAATTTTGAAATAAGTATATAAAACTGAAATATAAACAAGCACAATATTTCCTAACACTAACACAAAACTAAACAAAACAATTACAATTAAAATGCGAAAATAAAAATCACATTACATTACAGGTAATGAAATTTTGAAATAAGTATAAAACTAAAACATTAAATAAGCACAACATTTCCTAACTACAATACTAAATAAAACAATTACAATTAAAATGCAAAATAAAAATCACATTACATTCCAAAATACTACTCAACATCTATGCACTACACAAAACAATTACAATTAAAATGTGAAAAATAAAAAAAAATCACATTACATTACAAAATACTACTCAACATCTATTATACTACACATGCAAATTTAACTACCACACTAACTTTATAATAGAAATGAAAAGCTATCCAACTACAACATAATAATAAAAAGAAAGTCCAAATACCCATAAACATCCATTTCTATTACAAAAGATCATAGAAATAAAAGTACAAATAAAAGTACATCAATTACATTCAAGTATCAAAATCCCAAATTATGTTTTAATCTCCTTGATCAGCAGGTGGATCAAGCTGATACTGAGTATATCGGGGGCACTCTGGGAAAGTAACATCAGGCTCACCTCTGTAGTGTCGGGCCTGAGCTTCGTAATAAGCTACCTCTAAATTTGAATGCCTCTAAAGGTACTCACTATCATAATCATATCGACGTTCTAAACCTCTAATCTTTTCATTTATTAACTCTATACTTTTTCGTTGCAAGTTCATCTCATTCATCAATTCAGTTAAGGTAGGGGAACTAGAAGGTGGAAGGTCATAACTTATAGAGGGGACATCTCTACTAGTAGAAGGGGTAAGGGAACTAGAAGGTGGAAGGTCATAACTTGTAGAGGGGACATCTCTACTAGTAGAAGGCTCTTGGCTCCTACTTACAGTTCTCCATTTCTCATGGGATTCATAAGCTTTTAAATTGGCCTTACTAATGTGTTTCATAGGGTAAACCCATTCTTCATCTCCAGTTTCAACTCCAGAAAGTTGGCAAAGTGTATAAATAAGGCCAGGATGTCCTAGACCTCCACTTGTCTCACTCCCTGCCGTAGTCAATATATTCTTAAAAATAATTCTCCCCACATTTATAGTTCTGTTATTCTAAATACAAAAATTCAAAATAGCTTTATCTCTAGTTACCTCACTATGGTGATAAGTCGGTAACAGAGTAGAAGAAATAAAATGGTGTCACGCCTTAGGGGTGGCATTCAGCATGGAAGTAGAAAAATTTACCAGTTCTCGTTGTTTAATCTTCCACGCTCCTTTCCCCTCAGTGAGAAAGTTGATCACATCATTTAGGGGTCCTTCCTAAATTATATTTTTAGTCAAATTCTAATCTACTACTATTAGTCCTTAGTTTGGAAGTGCGATTTATGATGTTTGACTAACAGATACTCCTAAATGTAAGTCTTAAGTTTAATAACTAATAACTACTCCTAAATGCAAATATTAATTCTAAAGATAACCCTTTTTGGATGAATTGGTTTGGGGAATTTTGAGATTTTAAAAAATACTGTTCTTATGTAATGAATTGGACAATGTAAAGGAATGAGATGCATTAAATATTGTATGTGTCAAATAGGAGCAATCCTATTCTTTACCCTTTGGTCGAGGCATAAAGAACATTGACTAATACTATGCTTGTTTATTGAATCCGTGGCTAGGCTGGGAGGACACCGACTCTCACTTCGAAGCTCCCATGTTCCCCTTGCCTGAGGGCTAACATCTCTGCTTCAGTACTCAAACAATAGGACCGAATTGGGAATTTTAGTCTGTCACCCTAAAATCTCCAATTCTATGCCCATCAAAGTATTTTTCCCTATTTATTTGCATTCAACTCCCATAAAATTAACCATCCATGGAATCTGAATATGGTTCTACTTTGTTGAGAATTACACAGCCCTTTCGGGTCTTAATGCATGTACAATGAATTTTAACACTACAACAGGCCTTTATTGTAATGTAAATAAAGTGCAAGTAAAAAAATCACATTTATAATTAAATCCACTTCTAACATGCATCACAAAATCCTAAACATGAATTCTTATAATTAAAACCGCTTCTAACATGCATCACAAATTCCTAAACATGAATTCTACTCATTACAAAAGAAAAGTATGCTTCTAACATGTATCACAAAATCCTAAACATGAATTCTACTCATTACAAAAGAAAAGTAAGATCTTTATTGTAATGTAAATAAAGTGCAAGTAAAAACCATCACATTTATAATTAAATCCACTTCCATTTATTGTAATGTAAATAAAGTGCAAGTAAAAACCATCACATTGATAATTAAATCTGCTTCTTCGCATCACAAAATCCTAAACATGAATTCTACTCATTACAAAAGAAAAGTAAAATGAAAACAACATCACAAAATCTAAACCAAATTCTACTCATTACAAAGAAAAGTAAAATGAAAACAACGACATAATCTTCCCATATCATTATTTCCAAACAAGAAGAGAGAGTAAGAGAAACACATCAAAAAGCACGAACAAAACACAACTAAAAACTTCATTTCAACCAAGCAAATCCACTAGATAAGTGTTTACAAAATCATAAGATAATGTAGAACACAATACGTAGCTTTTTCCCTTTGAAAGAAAGAAGAAAATCTCTCCCACAAAGTCTCCCACCGATCCATACAATGCTAGAACATATCCTTACAAATTCTCTCAAAATCTCCTCTCTAATCTCTCCAAAAGGGTAGAAATCTACATTTATACTCCTATTATAAAAACCCTAAACTTTCTCCACACTTTTCCTAACATTCCTCTCACACAAAACCCACTTTTTTCTAACCTAAATTAATTCTTTTAAAGTGTAGGGATGAAATTTGAAGAGTTGTCATAAGAGCCCTTTCAAAAAGAGTGCAAATACTTTGAATTTCGGACCATAACCGCCAAAAGTCGGTCCAAGTCGTCTTGGCCGCCATCAGTGGGATCAAGGGCGCTGTCGGCGAACATTTCTTTGATTTTTCGGTCTTCTCGGGTAAATCTCGTCTTCGGCGAGCAGACTGTGCAGCTCCACCGTTTCGCTCCGTTTGGCTCCATTTTAGCTCTGATTCGCCCCATTTCAGTTGCGTTGTGTTCCTAACAGATAGCCCTATAAAATAAGCATGAAAACAAACTTCATTTAAAGTGTCATCTCATTCAAAAATATGCAAGAAGTGTAAAAGAGATTAAGCATCGAAAGACTTATCGAAAGGTGACAGGGCAAAATTTCATTTCTTGCTCGTTTTTGCTCCAAATTGCACCGTTTTTGTTTCTTTTTGCTCCAATGACCATAATTCATCATACTTACAACAAAACATCAAAAATACCTTTCTTTAAAGTGCAATATCATCAGAAACAATGTAAAATAGGTATGAAAATCTCAACATATTGTTTTTGGTCAAAATCCCCCAAACATAACTATTACTTGTTCTCAAGTAATTTTAGTACTACATAAAAGTTATGATTTATTGTAGTAAAGTTTTAATTCAAAAATATTATAAGTTTGATTTAAGTAAATATCATAGTGAGATTTTCAGAAAAAATTCAAGTAATTAAATACCATAAGTTTGATTTAGGATAAATATCATAGTGAGATTTTTAGAAAACAGTTCAAGCAATTGAATTCGTTTGACTTAAATAAATATCATAGTGAGATTTTTAGAAAACAATTCATTTAATTGAATTAAGCTTGTAGGTACAAGATTAGCTAGTCATCAAGTTTAAGAGTTCTAGTTTTATATTCATTTCAAGAATGACTATATGGTGTAATATCAAGTCACCTAGAATATTCAAATGATAGGAACTTCATGAGAACACTATTAGTAAAAGATGTTAATCCATAAATATAAGTTCAGGAATGTATTTAGGTTTTCCCTTTAGGTAGGTCTAGTGAAGCCAATTTTTAATTAGGCATCTCCTCAAGCTTCTCCTCACTTTTATATATATATATATATATTTTTCTTTCTTTTCTTTTCTTTTTTTATTTGGATTGCTTTTAATCTTATATATTTTTCTTTTCTTTTCAGGGACTGTTGTCAATCCTTTCTTTTTCCTTTTTTTTAGTGAGGATTACTATATCTGGATAGCCTTTAATGATTTTGAACATCACCTTTCTTTCCCAAATTTGAAACTCAAAGCATTCCTTTACCTTGTAAATTATTCTTAGTTTTTACATCATTGCACCCCAATCTTATCTTGTCAAATGAATTTTCAAGATTTTAATACTTCAAAATATAGTTTCCTTTACTTTAAATAGTTAATTATAATCTTATTCTCTTATACTAAATNCTTAAGTGAGGATTACTATATCTGGATAGCTTTTAATGATTTTGAACATCACATTTCTTTCCCTAATTTGAAACTCAAAGCATTCCTTTACCTTGTAAATTATTCTTAGCTTTTACATCATTGCACCCCAATCTTTTCTTGTCAAATGAATTTTCAAGATTTAAATACTTCAAAATATGGTTTCCTTTACTTTAAATAGTTAATTACAGTCTTATTCTCTTATATTAAATATCTTAATCTACAAAATCAATTTTTATTACAAAAATATTCCTTTAAATCTACCATAATTTTTAAATATCTACAAAATATAGTTATCTAAATTAAACCCACTACATAAAATCATATTAATAATTTTTGAAAATATTTAAATTGAGAACATCTAATAGTTAATTAAATTTACTACATGAAATCATATAAATAATTTTTGAAAATATTGAAATAGAGGACATCTAATAGTTAATATCTACATAAAATCATATAAATAATTTTTGAAAATATTGAAATAGAAGACACTAATAGTTAATCTTTTACTTCCCTCCCCCAAACTTAAATTTTTCAATATGGAAGGATATAAGTGGAAATAAAAATTCTAAATATAAATCATACCTTAGAATTTTAGGTATTTTCATCATTCTAAAGTTTTTGCAGTCCTTCTCAAAATTACTACTTCACTTGGTCTGTAACATTATAAGCTTTCTATACATATAAATCAATAGAGAATTTGTTGGGTAATGAAATTTTGTAATAAGTACAAAACTACTAGCTAAAATTTTTAAATATTTTACAATCTAATTCCANTTTTTTGCTGTCCTTCTCAAAATTTCTACTTCACTTGGTCTGTAACATTATGAGCTTTCTATACATATAAATCATTAGGGAATTTGCTGGGTAATGAAATTTTGTAATAAGTACAAAACTACTAGCTAAAATTTTTAAATATTTTACAATTTAATTCCATAAAATGTAGCAGAAAGGAAAAGTAATTAAATCTACTAGCTACTGCAACATCCTACCAAATTTATAGACCTGCATAATCAGGATAGAATTGGAGCATAAGAAAGTAAATCTAGCCTAAAACATGCATGCAATAATATTAAACTAAAATGAAGTATATTCACTGTNTACATCAATAATCAGGATAGAATTGCAACATAAGAAAGTAAATCTAGCCTAAAACATGCATGCAATAATATTAAACTAAAATGAAGCAGATTCACTGTAAAATTTCATTTTTCTCCCTACCCCCAAACTTGATTTTTACCATGTATAACATTTAGTGCAGAAAATATAAGTAGGAAGAAAAACAGTTAAAAATTCTAGCTACCACAAATTTTTTACAAAAAAACATCTACAATTATTTATTATGATAGAAAACATGTAGTAGAAAGTAAATCTAAACTAAACATGCCAGAAACAGTTATTTATTAGGATAAAAACATGAAATATAAATTAAATCTAAAGTAAACATGCTAGAATGAAATTAAAAACAAACTTCTAACTAGCATAACATGGATCAGCATTGGAATATAAAAATGGTCGTCAAGTCTTATAAATTGTAACACAAACACAAACACACAAACAAGATAAATGAGGTCAATTCTTCCTCCAACTCATCCCATCTCACTAACTTACTTCCAATTTCTAACGAAATCCCTACACAAATATATTGGGTGCTTATAAATGATTTTATAGATTCTAATCCCAAAGATAAGATTATCCTTGATATATTAGTTCTACAGCACCAACACCTGATATCACCATATCCCAATAATTAAACACCTCTAGCAGTTATAAGGATAGTGTAAGATCATCCACAAGTTACTCATCTAATAGGTTTGCAACTCCTATCAAATGATAATAAAGTTCCAGAAAAGAAGTAACAAATATGAGATGGAACTATCACTGTTAAAATTCATAATGTCTCTTATAAAACTCAAGTTCGGGTGAGACCCGAGTTGTAGTGGACTCGTCAATCTAACTACTACAAGAGAACATACAAGTCTAACCATAATAAGAATTTAAGGAATCATCACCCTCATGACACACAAAAAGTAAGTCAAACCACTTACAATCCAAACATCTAACAAACGTCAAGCAAATTGATTAATCCACACTAAAGCAACTACAATACAACACTAAAAATCATGACTCTTAAGCATACTAAATCAAACCACACA
>JXCR01015232.1:150639-166044 GCA_002079205.1 Phalaenopsis hybrid cultivar
TATTCATAGTTAACTTTCCTTTTTGCACATCTATCATAGCTTGTCCAGTAATAAGAAAAGGTCTCCCCAAAATAATGGGATATTCTTTATCTTCCTCCATATCTAATACAATAAAGTCCATATGAAAGATAAATTTATCCACTTTAACAAGCACTTCTTCTATAATTCCTTTTGGATAAATGATAGATCAATCAGTTAACTAAAGAGTTATAGTAGTGGGAGAAATATCAGCTAAACCTAACCTTTTAAATATATATAGATGCATCACATTAATGCTCGATCCTAAATCACATAAAGTGTTTCCACATAATCTTTTTCCAATTACACAAGGAATTGTAAGGCTACAATGATCTTTAAGTTTCTGAGGAAAATTTTTCTGAAGTATAGCGCTGCACTCCTCACTTAGTGCAACTGTCTCGTAATCCCAAAATTTCCTTTTCTTGTATAATATCTCTTTCATAAATTTTGCATAACTTGGCATCTGTTTCAAGGCTTCAGTGAAAGGAATATTTATCGTTAACTTCTTAAGTACGTCCATGAACTTTAAAAATTTTTTATCCAATCATGTTGTCTAAGTCTTTAAGAAAATGGAGGTGGTGGTCTTTCCAAACTGATTTTAGTTGGAGATATTAATTTTTACAGATCCTTAGAAACATGTTCTTCAGGTCTTTTAGTTTCCTTTGTTTCTCTCACAACATCTTTCTCTTTTCTAACTACATCCTCTATCTCTCCTCAACTTTTTAATTGGACAGCTTTTACTTTTTCATTAGTGTTCTCTTTAGGTTTGATCTCAATGTTGCTAGGAAGTGTTCCTTGGGGTCTATTGCTAAGTGAACTAGCAATTTGTTCCAGTTGATTCTCTATGTTTCTAATCGCAGCATTTTGACTTTGCAACTGGTTTCTCATTTACAATACCACTTCTTCCTTAGACATCTTCTTATTCTCAAATTGTTGATCATTTTTAGAGTCCGGTGGATATGAAGGTCTATAGTTTGTGTTCCCCTGATTATTCCAACTCCCATTAGGATTTGCATGATTATTTTCCCATTTTTTATTTCCACTATCATTAGTATGATTCCAGTTAAAATTAGGATGGTTCTCCCAACCTGGGTTGTAAAAGTTAGAGTACGGGTTGNAATGATGATGCAAAGAAGGTGTACCAACTTTCATCCAATGAGGGAGAGATTCTAGTGATCCGACAGATCCTTTAGAGTAAGCCCTTGAGAGGAGCACCAACGTAACTAACATTAGCGGTACAAGTCAACATTGAGTTCGAGGAGCCGATACCAAACATAGGACAGTCCCTGATAAGAGGATTTTAGGATTTTCAGATTTATATATATCTCCTAGGTTACCTCGACTGAGGAAGGTCCAACATGTCATCACCTAAAATGAAGATGAAAGCTTTTGAGCTATTTGGACGAGGCTCTATGGGATAAGCTAAATACCAAATTCTAGTTTAGTTCAGTAGCACATTTTCGGACATATGGTTTGATAGGAATGGTGAATTGCTAATGGGGAAAATGTGCAAGTATTTTGTGAGAAAGAATATTTGATTATGGGTCCAAGGTCTCTTCAAAGAGGAATAAGAAGCCTCTATTAACCGTGAAGAATGATGTTGGAACTTCTTTCGTGATCCTACGACTTGCATGATTCCGCAATTCCGGAATCGATCACGTGATCGTGGGAGAGCGAACTGAGGATGAGAATCACAAGATTATCGTGATTCCATGATAGACCAGAAATGGAAATGAGATCATAGGAGGGCTAAACAATGAAAACCTCGTCAGGTTGGCAAATTTAGCAGTTATTGTTTTCTTTTCTAGATTATTTCCTTTTTTTTTTAATCTAATGAGAGCTTCTTTATATTGGGAGGCTATTTATATGTTTGTTTTTTTTTTTGAGGGATTTTTTGCTGTTTTAGTGTGTTTTAGAGTTTGCATCTCCGATTTATGCTCTTGGAGTTCAATATACTCTTCGTTTAGCAAATTGTGTGTGTATGTTGCTCAATGGTGGAATCTCCTTGCCTCCTGTACATTGTCTTTTTAGATTTTTCTTTGCGGTTTTCAGTCGGGCAGCTGCCGAACGATGCCTATCCCCTCCAAACACGGCTGACCTCTCATATTCCCATTCACTTGCTATTCTTCAGTCACCTCCCCGCTAGATTCAGTTCTTAAGCACCTAGAAGCCCTAGAATGGTGTCAATTAATTTTCATTTAGATCGATATGCTAACCTTATCTTTTAAGCTTGGCTATGAGGAGTTTATAAATAGCGTGGTCATACTATGTAATTTAAACTTTTACTTTGGATATAATTCATTTTTTGATTATTCAATCTTATGAATGCAAATTGGAGGTGTGATTCTTTTGAGTTCGACGACTACATAATATCAATGGATTTTTTGTTCTATATACTGGTGTAAGGCCTGATTTTTCTTTATTTTGATGATTTCAAAATTTTTATTTAATTTTCATAAGTTAGTATTTGCTAGTTTATTACTCATGATATGGTCAAAAGTTGATATGTCAAATATTTGATGGTAGTTTATTATTGCTGCTCGTTAATTTTACTTGTTTCCAAATTTTTGATGAAATTCTTGATTTTTGCAAATAATTTGATCATACATTGGACTTGAGAGTACTTTTGCTTGTTTACTTTTGGAGTAATTGATTTGTTGGCTTGCTTGGTAACATGAATCTTCATATTTTTCTTTGCATGAAATTATATTACAAATTGTATTTGTTTTATTGGAAACTGTAGCCCCGATTCATCTTGCTTACTTGCTTCACTTTCTTTTTTATTTTCTTTTTTATTTTCTTATGAAATCTTATCATGAAACTTTAGTTTGATCAATGAATGCATTTTCTTAAAGAAAATCACCGTCTTGTTTCCGATTTGCATGGCATATGGTGTTTTTTTGACAAAAAGACTAGTAAGCAACTCAACTATGCAGAGGAGGGAAAGGAAATAACGGTTTGGTTGATTTAAGAATAAATAGTTAGATGGTTTGGATTTTAGCTAGATAAAGTTTCAAGCCCTGCTTTAATAATAGTGTAGTTTGTTGAGTTTTTAAGTTATACGGTCCTTATGTTCTATATTTATTAGTAGGGGAGAGACAAATTTTAGGATCTTTATTTATAGATCTGAACTATAAACTTGAATAGAAAGTCTATTGTTGCTTGAATACATGATATTTTAATAATTCTATATTTGTGTTATGTATTTGAATGCTTTCTAATTTGCCTGTTTTATGGGGGAAAACTGTTGGGATATTTTCAATACGCCTTTTGTGGAAGATAATGGTGTCAGTGGTAATTTTTGGAATGAGTTTATTTTTTGTTAGGAACAAGTCTTTCCTTTCACTCTCCTTCAAATTATATTGCTAAGCATGCAACATAGTTTGGGTTAGTGAGCTACTGCATTGATTATTTAACACTTTTTGATATTGGTCCTACTATCTAAAGTACTTATTAGCACTTGGTTGTCATGTTATGATAGCAAACATAAAGCTGGAATAGTGTCTATAATTCTCTTGTAGCCTATTGTGGACATGATTTGTTTTTGTTGCTTTCGTGATTATTGGCGAGTTTCTTCGCTTATTAGTATAAATTAATTGTCTGTGTGGTTTCTCGGTGTAGTGTGGACAAAACATGCTTGAAATCTATATGGATTTGTAAACTATTATGCTCATCATACCTTCACGTGTCAACATTTTCCATATTTTTGGATCATAAAAAGTACGTAGTTCCTATCAACTTGAAGGAACGTAAGTTGGTTTTTCAATTATTGATAAAAATGGTATTTGCTCTGTGATCGTTCTGCGTACTAATAGATTATATATATGATTTCATCCTCATAAGTACATTAAATAGCACATCTTTAGGCCTTATTGCAAAAAAGTCGGGTCAAGAGGTTCATCATTATTTTAATCATTAGCTTTATCACAGTTGCAAAGAAAGATAGATCTTGATTATAAATTATTTTGACTCGGATCTGATCACAAATAAGTTAGAATAACTTATAGCTTATGTAAAACAAGAAATAAGTGTGCGGAATTCATAAATTCAATACAATGTGGAAGAAGCTTATTCAGTCTGTTGTAAGATTTATGTGAAAGAGATAACTTATCAAACTAGCTTAAACTTTATGTTCATGGAGGCTCTGCTGATAGTGTTGATCACCAAATTAATCTCATTCTTCATTGATGTTGCTTGAACTTGGGTATCTATTAGGCAACCTCTTACAACCTTCTGTTCTCAAGTAACTTCATGCACAGGTTTGAGGTTTTACCTATATTCCACCATGATTGATCCAGCCCTTATCTATTATTTCAAACTATAAATGATGTTTTTATGTTCTGATTGATATTGTTTGGATCTATTTTTACTAACCAGAAGATGTATTTAACTTTTTTAAGATAATCAATTTAATTTGTATTTTATCTTTTTGTATTCAGAATAATTAATTAGTTGGTGTTGTTACAGCAGGTAATCAGGCATTTTACTGCGCATTCAACTATTTATATTGAATTCAAGTATAACGATGAACTGTCATTTTCTTTGGTATTTTTAGAAGAAATAATGCTGTGCTCTCTTTGCAGGATGAAAAGTAATATTGTTGGAATGGAGGCAAACATGGAACATCTTCTCAATAAGGTTTTATGATGTGTTTTTGAGTGTGTAAATTTTATTTTTCTTGCCGACTATTAACTTGTTTTATGCTGTATTCTGACAGATTATGTCTGTCCAATCTAAGAGTGATGTTGTGAACACGTCTTTATTTGAAAAAAGGGAGCACATAGAGAAACTACATCGAACTCGCAATCTTCTTCAAAAAGTTCAAGTATAAATTTTTTCCTTGATTTGGTTTTTTTACTTTGTTTTTCGTTTTCAATCACAATTTCAATTGTGTTTTTGTATGTTAATTTTTAACTACTTTTATATGTTGTTTAAAGGGGATGAAAACTACAATGTAATGGGTCAGGCTGTACCTTCTGCCTTACACCCCATAGCAATTAGCAATTGTGCTCTTCCCATGCTCTCTCTGCACTTGTATTAATTGGATGCGCTCACTGCTAGATCGCACTCAAAACTGCAAAGTAATGGGTTAGGCTGTACCTTCTGCCTCACATTCCATAGCAACTTTGCTCTTTCCCTGCTCCCTCTGCACTTGTCTTAATTGCACGTGCTTATTGCTAGATCTGCACTCTCACGTTTTAACTCTGCGGTGCTTTCGATCCTCCACTGTACCCCTTGCACTTGATCACACTCTGAGCTCGCACACTTGCTCGCGATCACTATGCTTGGTATGAAGGGTTTTAATCCCCTTTGCGGGCTTTCTTCGCCATGTAATCCCTAATCTTGTCATGAAGGGTGCAATGTCAATAAGTAAATTAAGCCTTGCCCTCCAACATTCTTGGAATGCCTTTCGACAAGATCATAATATGTCTTGCCTATCGACCTTTCAAACTTTAGGAGTTGTAAGCCGCACCACTTCTTGGCCTATTTCTTTGAAAGATGTCAAAGCCACAGCCGCTATCCTAATTTGCAAGGATACCAACTTTTACATCCTAGGCATTCAACCTCAAGATGGGTCATCATTTTGTTTGCTTTGCATGCATTGTAATGTCTTAGGTTAAGACTTCCATGCATTGTAGGACTCTATTCTCACACTGGTCGTTGTAGTGAATTCTACATTCCACCAGAGTTGACTACGGTATAATCTGTACTAACAACATCCGCTCAAAGCATATGCTGAATTCCAACCTTGAGCTTAAGCTTGAGCTGGGACTCCCATCCTAAGACAACTCATGGTTGTAATATGCTATTATTTATTATGCATTTTGGTCACTTCAGATGCATGGTAAGCATCTTTGAGGACAAATGCTGAGTCAATTCCAATGTGAACTAAGAAGGGTGCTCACAACAAGACACTGACATCTTCTGCTCTATATCTGTTGCTTATTGTACTTACATAGTGTAATTAGGCATTCCGTTGCCTCTGAGCTGCACCTACAATGCCTAGTGGTTTGAACTAATTTCAATATGAATTCATTGAGCCTACTTCTTGTATCTTCATTGATCATGCCTTCATGCCACTTAATTGTTGTTAGCCTACTTCCGGTACTTTTTGGCCCTTTTGGGCCTCATCTCAAGAGGTGCATGCTTTTGGCTTATTGCCACTTTGGTCTATTTATAATACCTTGGAGGAGGTAACCCATGAAGTTTATCAGGCCACGTGGATGACATTTTTTTTTAACTTTGTTATTGGTGGATTGGGTCCTCCAATTCAATCATGTATAGCAAAATTATGTGACTTTTATTGTGTCGACTATTCACTTACATCTGTACCTTCTTCTTTCCATAACACAATTTTTTGTTTCTACTTACACTCCTATGTCCAATTACAAAACAAACGAAGATTGATTTTATTATAAGAGATCTTAAATTTTCACAGCACAATTTGTTGTCCCTACATGTGATTGTTATGTGCATTGTGTCATATGTAATCAACCATTAGACTTGCGCTTATGGGAAATTTGAAAATTTCCTATAATAAAATAAATCTTAGCTTGTTTTGTTTATTGGACATAAGAGTTTAAGTGTGTCAAACTGACTTATGAGCTAGCTAAGGCTCAGCTTGATAAATGGTTAGTGAGATGAACTCGATGAGCTAATGAGCAAATGCTTAACCTAGCTTTGACTTGACTCATTAGTGTATCAGAATTAACCCAAACCACAACAGGGAAAGTAAATATTATTACTGAAAAAACAAATAGGAATATAAGCAATGACACTCGGAATTAGGAAATATTAAAGACACAACATGCCCTAGGGTTTAGGTTGAGGGAGGTGGTGCTGCGGATTATAGAGGAAAAGCTCTCATGGAAGTGGGGGAATGGTTGAAAGGCAGTAAGGTACGACTGCGGTTAGCTGTCGGATGGCAGTAAGGCGAGAGACTGTATAGCATAGTGAGTTGGCTGCAGCAGGGAAGTTGTTGCAGGGCGTTGGAAGGATCGGGTAGGCTTAAGGCAGCAAGAGGAGTTGTGAGGCTGCGACAGCATTGCTGGATGGTTGGACAATGATATGACAACAGAGGAAGGGCTTGCGGAGCTGTGGTGGTGAAGCTGGATAGCGGGACAGGGGTAGAACAACAATAGGAAAAAGTGGAGGGCTGCGACGGTGAAGGTGGAAGTCAGGGTCAGTGAAAGTAGCGAATCAGGTCGCTGGGATAACAGGGAGCAATAAAGGGGAAGGGTAGCGGACTACAGAACAACAAAGGGGAGGGTTGTCCGGGGGTAGTGAAAATGAGTGGATGGATGGAAAGGTTGCAGAGGAGTTAGGTAAGGATAAATATTCCCGTGGGATCTAGCTACAACCAGAGCACTGCTCGAACCCTTGGGGACGGTCACCATCTCGGATGAGTTATAGCCGGAGCACCTTCTCGCCTTTTGATACAACTCTAGAAGGGGAACACCACCTGGCGACAACTGTCCTGAACAAAAACATATGCCAAAAATTGAATTCTAAACCTTAATACAATACATAGGCATGAAATGACTAAAAATAAATGAAAGATAATAGGAAAGAAAACATAAGCAAGACTATTTCGGTTGCCTGTCACTCGTCTCTTGTGATTTTGAATCCCGCGGTACCGTAGCAGCTACAGTGCTGTGAGAAAACATCGTAGGAAAGCTCCCACGTCAATTAGCTTGTGAGTTGGCAGTGGACTGCAGGACAACAAAGGGGAGGGTTGTCTGGGGGTCGTGACAACAAGTGGATGGATGGAATGGTTGCATAGGAGTTAGGTAATGATAAATATTCCAGTGGGATCTAGCTACAACCAGAACATCGCTCGAACCCTTGTGGACAGTCGCCATCTCGGACGAGTTATAGCCGGAGCACCTTCTTGCCTTCTGATACAGCTCCAGAAGAGGAACACCACCTGGAGACAACTGTCCTGAACAAAAACATGCCAAAAATGGACTTCTAAACCTTAATACAATACATAGATATGAAATGACTAAAAATGAATGAAAGATAATAGGAAATAAAACATAAAGAAAGGAAAATAAGACTATTTGGGTTGCTTGTCTCCCGTCTCTCGCGATTTTGAATCCCGTGGTACTGTAGCAACTACAATGCTGTGAGAAAACATTGTAGGAAAGCTCCCATGTCAATTAGCTTGTGAGTTAGCTCATTTTACATTTAATAATATAAAATGCGCTTAAACTATTATAGAATTCAACGTTTTAATTATAAAGTTTCTAAAAATATTTAAATTTTCTACCTTACTTTCTTTTCTAAGAATATTTTTGATAATGTTTGAACAATTTCTCTTTTTTCTTAACTTTTTATTATAGTAGCTATTTGAATTTGGGTCTTCTTTTCTCTTTTATAATGGATAAGCCAGCTCACGAGTTAACTCTACTTATAAATTAAGATTGAGCACAAGCCCATAGTGCATTAACCGGTCAAGTTTATATGGCCATGCTTAAGCTCAAATTAGGTGTAGCTTGAGCTTGAATATACTTGTTTACACCCTTAACCGGGCTTAAAAAATTTGTATGACCAACACCAATTCCATTTGAATTTTCATGTTACTCTTTGAAATTCCTAAAGAGCAGAGGAACACACATGTGTGTGACACATTTCAAAGCCAAAAATTTCAAATATTTTGATCCAAGGTTANCTCCCTCTCGAGGGTACAACTCGCGATTTCTGCGGCTTCTCTGCGCCCGTCCCATCTCACTGCGTCCTCTCTTCTTTCTTTTGAAGCTTTTTTCCCTCATTGAGCAGGGCTGTTTTCTTCTCTGAAGGCCGCACATACCTTTGAGTTAGACAGATAGTATGCAATTGCCCTTGCGGGTGTCCTTACCTCATACACACCTAAATCGCCATCTTTTCCTCATTCATTTGAGTGGACGGAGGACATCAAGAAACCCGTTAGAAAGAATGGGAAGTTAGCCATAATTTTTACAGAATTAGAAGATATTCAACTTGGTTCTTCCTGTCGTCTAAATTTGGTTGGAAAATTTCTATTTGGTCATCCCAAAATGGAGCTCATTCTCAAATAATTTGAACTTATGCACCTTGTTGGAGAGTGAAAAATTGGACTATTTGATGGGAGACATTCTTATTCAAATTAGTAATGAAGATGATTACATGATCTTATTTGCCAGAAGGATAATATGGATTGATAACAGAACAATGAAAATTCTGAAAAGGTCTGTGAATTTTGACCCACAGACGGAATCGCCAATCATTCCGGTTTGGATTCGCTTCATGGTCTGAAGTTTCATTATTTTTCTCAAAAAGTATTGTACTCTATTGCCTTAGCTTATGGGAAGCCACTCAACACGAACATCCTTATTTCTAATCTTTCCCGTCTATCTGAAGCTAGAGTATTTGTTGAAAGAGACATCACTTTACTCTATTCTGAGGAAATTTGGTTGGGCACACAACACCGAGGATATTGGCAGAAGGTAGAGATTGAGACTTTTCCGCCTTATTGTTCGAACTGTCGTATGTTCGGATACTCCAATTGTCAATGTCATCATCTACTCCCTCACCCCAGACCAAAAAGTCAAACTGCTCCGCTAGAGGCTGTGATTCCATCTCTTCCTGATCAACTCCAAGTTTTTTACACTATTGATCATCATAAGGATACCCCGAAAGACGTCACTTTCCCCGCAGGCAATATGTCAACCATTTAGTCCCCACTTTAGCTCCCCTGTCTTTGAAATCTCTTATCGTGGGGGAGAGAGAGATTCTTCACCCTACTGCCTTAGAACATATCACTGATAATACATGTGGAAATACTTCTACTGTTTCACGACTGTCTCATCAGGTCTNGGTCGTTACATTTTTAACTTAACACTAAATAATATTTAATCTTTAAAGATTAGTTTTGTAACTGAAATACTCTTCTCTTTTCTGATTTTGTCCCTCTCAATGAATGTTAATAAGATCTAATAAATTTAAATGTAGGATTTTTGAATCTTCAATCAAAATAAGTATTAAATAGAAATTCCTATTATTGCGTTTGAGATTTCATGCTTAATCCAAAGAAAAATCTCTTTTTCAACCTTATTTCTTTGTTGCCTTATTGTTTCTCACATTCGGCTCTCATAGACGCTTGATCGTGCATGCGTGAGCTATTCTTGGCACTGGTAGCTTAGAAGGTTAGGTCAATTCATCCACATATGAAAGTTTTTATGCCTTCTCTTCCTCCGAGACCTCGAAAATGCTCGGGGTAGAGCATCTCTGCATGCAAAAACTCCTTATTGAGCCAATCATGCTTTTCTCGAGCGAAGGTAGCTTCTCTCGCACTCACGCCCTCTTTTGCTCGGTTAGGGCACAAGATGTAGAGATCTTTCTTCTCCATGCCACATAAAATGGGAAAAAATATTACACCAGAACTGCTAACGTAGAGCTACGTTCGGAGTCCACTCATATGCGAACACGTGGCTTCAAGAAAACGCGCGCGCTTTTCTGTGATCTGGCCCTGTAACACAGGAGAATATTCCTCCTGTGTTATTCTGCGTTATTCAGATGTTATTATGGTGATTTTGATGCGTTATTGTGTTATTATAACACCAGGAATATTCCCAGAACACAATAACACATGAATACCACCACAATAACAGGTGAATAATGTGAAATAACACGGGAGGAATATTCTCCTGCTTTAAAAAAAATTTTTTTATTTTTCCGTCACCTCTACGTGTCCGCATATGAGTGGACTCCGAATGTAGCTCTACGTTAGGAGTCCTGATGTAATATTTTTCCCATAAAATGGACGCATGGGCATTTATATGTTCGATCAAGCATCTTCCACACGAAGGAACACTTCTCGCATGCAATTTGAATCACCATCTCCTTTCCTTTCTCCAACGCTGCTCGCCTTTTCGATTTGAGCCACTCGTCTCCCCCTTTTTTTCCTTTTCCTTTTCTTCTTCTTTCCTCTGTTTCTTCTATTTCTTCTTCTTCGTCGATTTATTTTCCTCTATCATTCACGCTCTGTCTTTCTCTCTAACTCCTTCTCGCTTGCCTTCCATGTGCAGTGGGCTCAAATGAGAGGAGACTTCTTGATCGACACCTGTGAAACAGATGTTGTAATAGTAAATTCATTTTTTTTTAAAGTCAATTTAAAAGTTTATAAGATTATTATTAAATAAACACTGTCGAGGAGCAATAAAATGGTGGCAGTGATTGAAATTTGAACTGCCTGATATTCACGAATATTCACTGAAGATGGATTCTAGAATCCGATGTTGTTACCCTACTTGGAGAACTATTGTCTCCAACTAGTCTTTTTATTCTTTAAGAATTTGAAAACCATTCTGGGAGTAAACATTGGTTAACCGAACATACTGCAGGAGATTTTCTGAAAACTCAAATATTATGGAATTACTATGAAATAGGAATTTATTAATCTATTTATTTAATGTGTATTGGAAGTGCATAAAAACAGTTCTCATTTTGTAACCTCACGAAATGCAGTTCATATATGATCTTCCAGCTCGACTTGGAAGGTGCATAAAAGCTGAAGCTTATGCAGATGCTGTGCGCTTTTTTACTGGTGCCAAGCCAGTTTTCGAGGTTTATTTATTTTAATATTTTAAATTTTTCTTTCAATTACAGCGTTCTTCATGCTTTGTTAGTCTTCTACTATAATTTATTTGGCTATTTACCTTATTGTTTCTCAAATATCTACAGGCATATGGTGATTCATCGTTTCAGGAATGCAAGAAAGCTTCTGAAGAGGCAATGGACATAGTTATTCACAATCTTCAGGTAGCTTTCAAAATTTGGTTTTAATTTCAATTTAAGTTTAGGGGTTTGGGGCAGCAATGTGGTGCGGTGGTGGTACCTTGGTGGCGTGGTGCCACATCATAGTTTTTTATGTTTGGCGAAACGTAGCTTTGCTTGTGTTCTCAAAAAAACTACAACTATTTTTCCACCAGATTTGGCTACTTATGGTGACTGCTAGAAAGCTGTGGTCTCACTTTATCAAAAAAAAAAAAAAAAATTATAANGTCTTCTACTATAATTTATTTGGCTATTTACCTTATTGTTTCTCAAATATCTACAGGCATATGGTGATTCATCGTTTCAGGAATGCAAGAAAGCTTCTGAAGAGGCAATGGACATAGTTATTCACAATCTTCAGGTAGCTTTCAAAATTTGGTTTTAATTTCGATTTAAGTTTAGGGGTTTGGGGCAGCAATGTGGTGCGGTGGTGATACCTTGGTGGCGTGGTGCCACATCATAGTTTCTTATGTTTGGCGAAACGTCGCTTTGCTTCTGTTCTCAAAAAAACTACAACTATTTTTCCATCAGATCTGGCTACTTATAGTGGCTGCTAGAAAGCCGTGGTTTCACTTTATCAAAAAAAAAAATAATAATTATAAAAGCCACCGTAAATTTTTGAACAACAACTTCTTCTTCAAACAGCTTCACATTTGCTTCTTCAAGCTGCCTTAGTGTAGGTGCTTCTATCCACTCACAATTTTTGATACTCAGCTTTCAGTTTCAAATAGTAACTCTGTGGATTTGTATTATCTTGTAAGTTATTACATTTTTGTTTGATCACTGAGATTTTTGTAGGATCATTGTATGAACAAACCAGTTGAAAGTTTTGAATGGACTTAAGAAGCCATGTCAAATATTTTTGGCTCATTGATACAGCATATAATGGCTTCTTTAATCAGTATGGTGAAATTTGATAGCCATTGTTGAATTTTCAATAAAGTGATTGCNGAACAAACCAATTGAAAGTTTTGAATGGACTTAAGAAGCCATGTCAAATATTTTTGGCTCATTGATACTGCATATAATGGCTTCTTTAATCAGAATGGTGAAATTTGATAGCCGATGTTGAATTTTCAATAAAATGATTGCTCTAAGTGAATTGAAAGTTAAAAGTGATGAGAGATTTGTACTTTTATTGGAATGTAAATGATGTAAAATTTGCCTATTTTCTTTTTATCAGAGCATTTGTTGTCTTCACAAAACAATTGTCAGTGCAGCCCTAAGCCTACATAATAAAGGTTGAAGGTTGATGTTAGGTTGCCAATGGTAAAAATTTTGTCAAAACTTAAGAAAATGATGTCAAAATCCAAGAAATGAATCAAAGTTTTGAGTTTACTAGTTAGAGTGCTCCTTGGAACCCACTTTCTACAGCCTACCAACAAATATGTTGATAAGTTGGCCAAAGTTTTTAATGGTTCCACTTGCATGTGACTAACAACATTTAGAAAAAGATGTGTAGTGGCTNGCGCTCGTTTTCGTTCGTCTTCCCCGCTTCCGGCTCTGAGACGCTTCTTCGCTCTGCGATCCGTCTCTCCTTGCTCAATGGCTCCTTTGCGGCTCGTCTCACGTCTTTCCTTGTTTTGCGGCTCCCTCTTGAGGGTGCAACTCGCGATTTCTGCGGCTTTTCTGCGCCCGTTCCGTCTCACAACGTCCTCTCTTCTTTCTTTCAAAACTTTTTCCCCTCATTGGGCAGAGCTGCTTTCTTCTTTGAAGGCCGCACCAACCTTTGAGGATGGTTTCAGACAGATAATATGCAGCTGCCCATGCAGCTGCCCTTGTGGGTGTCCACACCTCATACACACCTAAATCACCATCTTTACCTCATTCGTTTGAGTGGACGAAGGACATCAAGAAACCTGTTAGAAAGCATGGGAAGCCTGCTATAATTTTTACAGAATCTGAAGGTATTCAACTAACTTCCTTATGTCGTCTGAATTTGGTTGGAAAACTTGAAGGTACAACTCGCGATTTCTGCGGCTTCTCTGCGCCCGTCCCGTCTCACAGCGTCCTCTCTTCTTTCTTTCAAAGCTTTTTCCTCTCATTGAGTAGGACTGCTTTCTTCTTTGAAGGCCGCACCAACCTTTGAGGATGGTTTCAGACAGATAGTATGCAGCTGCCTTTGTGGGTGTCCACACCTCATACACACCTAAATCACCATCTTTCCCTCATGCATTTGAGTGGGCGTAGGACATCAAGAAACCTGTTAGAAAGCATGGGATGCCTGCCATAATTTTTACAGAATCTGAATGTATTCAACTTGCTTCCTCCTGTCGTCTAAATTTGGTTGGAAAATTTTTATATGGTAATCCCAAAATGGAGCTCATTCACAAAGAATTTAAACTTATGCACCTTGTTGGAGAGTGTAAAATTGGACTATTAGATAGGAGACACATTTTTATTCAAATTAGTAATGAAGATGATTACATGATCTTATTTGCCAGAAGTATAATATGGATTGATAACAGAACAATGAACATTCTAAAATGGTCTGTGAATTTTGACCCACAGACAGAACCGCTAATCATTCCAGTTTGGATTCGCCTCCATGGTTGAAATTCATTATTTTCTCAAAAAGTATTGCACTCTATTGTCTTAGCTTATGGGAAGCCACTCAACACAGAAATTCCTATTTTTAATATTTCACGTCCATCTGAAGTCAGAGTACTTGTTGAAAGAGACATTACGTTACCCTCTTCTGAGGAAATTTGGTTGAGCACACAACACCGAGGATATTGGTAGAAGGTAGAGATTGAGCCTTTTCCGCCTTATTGTTCGAACTGTCGTATGTTCAGACACTCCAGTTCTCAATGTCATCATCTACACCCCCACCTCAGACCAAAAAAACAAACTGCTCCGATAGAGGCTATGATTCCATCTTCTCTTGATCAACTCCAAGTTTTTTACACTATTGATCATTTGAAGGATGCATTGGAAGATGTCACTTTCCCCGCAGGCAATATGTCAACTATTTAGTCCCCACCGTAGCTCCCCCGTCTTTGGAATCTTATATCGTGGGGGAGAGAGATCCTTCAGACCCCACCTGCCTTAGAACATATCACTGATAATACATGTGGAAATACTTCTACTGTTTCACGACTGTCTCATCAGGTCCAGAAAGATTTTAGTGTTACTCAGACTCATGTGGATCATGATGTGCAACGACCTACAACTGTCGGACCACCTTTGGAATCTACTGATCAAATGAGTCAATCATCCGATGTGGAATGTCAGGTCTACACATCCAAGAGGAAGAAGAAAAATGAAAATCTACATGAGCTCAGAAATCTGATAAATAATACTTTGGTTACTACGGGCAATGGTACTCATCTTACTAATTTGTTAGCTGACTCACTTCTGAGAACTAGAGGCAGAAAAACTAAAGTGGGACTTTCTTAGCAATTTTGTGCACTTTTGTGGCTTTTTGGTTTTCTCTTTTTTCCTTTTATGTATCTTTGCTTTATTTGAGTTTATGCGTGTTTTTTGTATGAGTTAAGCTTTTTAGGCTCTCTTATGCAACATTTCTGTATTTTTTTCCGTATTAAGATGTTTGCCTTCGGGTCTTTTCTAATATATATATATATATATATA
>JXCR01015232.1:168706-181071 GCA_002079205.1 Phalaenopsis hybrid cultivar
TGATGTTAGGTTGCCAATGGTAAAAATTTTGTCAAAACTTAAGAAAATGATGTCAAAATCCAAGAAATGAATTAAAGTTTTGAGTTTACTAGTTAGAGTGCTCCTTGGAACCCACTTTCTACAGCCTAACTCAAATATGTTGAGAAGTTGGCCAAAGTTTTTAATGGTTCCACTTGCATGTGACTAACAACATTTAGAAAAAGATGTGTAGTGGCTAGAACGTTACTCACAAATGGAGCTCCTCATCTGAAATATAGTCAACGAAGTTTGAGAGGTTTAGTTAGATCTCAAATTAAGATTTGATTTCCTGCATGAAATTTGGGGCTGCGAGTGGTCGGATTGCCATTACTGAATACAACAATTAGATATATATGAATTACATGTTCTCAAGGATATTTTTTCTTCACATTAATTATTAAAGGTTACACAGCTGTGTATACATCGATTTTCTGCAATATTTTGGTTGGATCAAACAAGGAAACATCATAGCATTTACATTTGTACAAAATTTGAATTAGATGGATATACTTGAAAAATCTATAAATTGAATCGAAATGGAAGAGATTAATAATCAGACGAAAACAGCCCTTGTGCAGATCTGTTCCTGTTTGAAATGAAGTAGCATGAATATATGGTCTAGTTCTCAACAGTACATGGGCTATATGCTACCATATATGGCTGCAACAGTCCATGGGCATCAAGCTTTTGTTTCTGGCTGCTTATAATGTACCGAGAAAGATAGAGGGTTATGAACATGATATGATTTGAATGCAAAATGCAATTGAAAATATTTGACACAAATACACATTGGACACGTCATTATAGTATATTTTAGAAATTTAAAATATTGTAAATAAATATGAAATGAATTGATATAATTTTAAATTTATTTGTATAGCTCATAAAATAAGAAATATATTTAAATTTATAAAATATCTTAAATTACTGGAGGAAATAGAAACCACATAATATCATAGATTGGTAACTTAAAGTTTAATGAATTTGTTCTTCTGCAAAAGAAAAAAAAATATTATTAAAAAAATGGAAGTTATTGCAAAATATAGAAAATAAAGTTAGGGTTAAGTGGCTATTAAGTTATTTATATAATAGGTTTTAAAATATACGAGAATATGTGATTTACCTTGAGCTATTTATGTAATATATTTTAAACTTAAAATTTAGTAGTTTGGACATATTTATTAACTTTATTTATTTAAATTGGATGTGCAAATGACATATGTCTGTGTTCTGTTTGTTTTTTACACTGCATATTTTTTTAACAAAGAGAAAAAAAAAGTAAAGATTTAACTCAAGTAAAGTGTATTAAAGATGAAAACCAAAAAATACTTTTCTTAGAAAACTTTTCTTGGAAAAAGATATTCAACATAGGTGGGTGAGTTACTTTGATAAACTTTTTAATGAAGTTTCTGATGATATTCAACATAGGTGGGTGAGTTACTTTGATAAACTTTTTAATGAAGTTTCTGAAAATACCGATTGAACTTAGTGGATGTTAGTTTCTCAAATAATAATAAAACGTTTCACTTTTACCGTCGCATTAGCAAAAAAGAAGTTGAGGCTTTAAATTTCTACCGTCGCATTAGCAAAAAAGAAGTTGAGGAAGCTTTAAAGAAAATCAAAGATGGAAAGTCTGTAGGACCTGATGATATCCCAATTGAAGTGTGGAAATATTTGNCTTCTTCACGCTCCTCCATACCCCCTGCATAACCCCTCCATGTTTGACTCACCGTTTACATCAGAAATCTCTAATCCATCACACATCGGAGCCGTGGGAGGAGGTTTTTAATGGTGGATGCTTTCCTCCTCATATTTCTCTCGTTAGATCTCTTTCTCTTTCAATTTAGATAATGAATCTTCAGTTAGCCATTGGGTAGGGTTTGCAAATTGAACCACCGTCGGTGCTTGGATTGTATCTCAATAAACTTCCTCAGTCTCTCCTCCAAGCTCTCAAATTGGTTATCAATGGTAGAAAATCTTTCCTTTATCTCGTATTTAAGTTGCCCCATTTCTTTCTTTGATTTCTTCTTCAAACCGTCAATTTTCTTGACCACCATTACTTCCAGTTATTAGGGTACGTTGTTCGTTCCCAGATTTGATTGATGACTTATAGGATTACGATTAGGGCATGCCCGATCTCCTTTTATCCTTCCCAACCACAACTCGATCCCTTTTGTTTCCCATATAACTTGAATCTTGTCACGGGCTTGTCTAAATTTTTTGATAATTATATTTGACTTGTATTTATATTCTTTATATTAATTTAATGAGTGTTTCAAAAAGTTATTGAATGAAGTAAAAGTTCGAACGAGTACTTAACTTTTCATAGAAAATTATTATTAAAAGATATTATAAAACCAAACAAACAAATAATTAAATAAATTTTGAATTAGTATCTAACTAATTTACACTATTTAAATAAAATAATATATAAGTGCAAGTGAATTCTTTGTAAGAAATAACAAAAAATATTATTAATAAATTAGATCATTGAATAAGGAAATAGGGAGTTGCATTAAATTAATATGCATATTTACTAATGAGAAATAAATTATTTGAAAAAAAAATAAAAAAGTTATAATTACTTATCTGATAAAAAACATATTATTTAAAATATAACAAAAATGCATTTATCCCACAAAGTGGTGTAAGATCTCATTTAAAATAAATGAGGCAAAATCATAAAGGGAGAATAGATAGGTTGAGGCTACCCAACATAGAGTAATTTGAGATATGTGCAAAAAAATTAAACTTCATGATATTGTATAAATAATCTACATTATCCAAATTAGTAAATAGATATTATGTATTTATTAAATATTAATTTAGTTAATATTTAAAAATATGCTAGATTAAGTATGGTAGATAATGATGTATTAATTAATAAAAAAATAATAAAAGAAATATGTAAATAATGTTTAAAACTAAAGTATTATTGATATTAAAATTTTATATTATACTATTAAATATATAATTTAATAAGTTTTTGTTAATTAAAATTTATTTAAGTAATATATCATATATGATATTAGTTATAACCTAGCTTAATAACGAGTTATTTGTTAAACAACAAATAAATTTTTTCTTGAAAATAAATAAACGAGTTGGAACGTATTTGAGTTTGGTTCATTAACTTTTGAGTTTTTAAAAAAATATTCAAATTTATTTGTTTATTATTATGAATAAGCTTGATCGAGTATTAATGAAGCCGACATTGAGTTGTTCATCAAGTGCATTGGATTGAAGTCAGGAAAATAAGTCATTCAAGTCTCTTCACAATAGTGTTTTAGTTAACCTGTCAGGAACTTGAAAATTGTTGGAGCGCATCTTAATTAAATAAAATTATTATAAGCACTTTTATGAATAAATTAATGATAATTTTTAATGCAGTTGATCCTTTTATGATAATATTTTCTTAACAATATGGGCAACAAATTGATTTTTACAATGAACACTCATTGTCTTTTTGATTTTGACCCAAAATCATTCAAGCTATTTTTTGATCCAAATTGCTTCTTATATTATCTCGAGTCATTACATGAAATTCAACTTCTACACTAATAGCTACCACAAACAGTTTTCTGCTTCTATAGATATTCACATCACCCACATTGAAGTTCATTATTTGGGTTCCGACTTCTGATCACTGATTAAGGCAACTCAACATGTATTACAATAGATTCTTGCCTCACAATTTGAGCTTTTTCTAAAGAATAATACTTTTCTTGAGCAAAATTAAGTTGCTTTAAATATTGTAGGCAACCTCCATATGCTTTTTCATTGGATCATTCATAAATTGGCTTACAACACTGATATCAGAGTTAAATAAAAAACTACAACAGAATGATAAATTTTTTGCTGAAATTCAAAGAAGCTACAAACAAGACACTTAAAATTAAGAAAGCAATGAAACAAACACAAAAGACTCCCTAAGGCGAGGACCAACGGTAGTGTGTTGTTTGTCGAGGTCGTGGAAACGAAGAACTGTAGGTGGTAGGGAGGTTTAGTAGTTGTGAAGGGACATTGAGTTGGCGGCTTGACAACAAACAAAAGGTTGCTGGACCATGCGACAACAAGCTTGTGAAGTTTTGTGGTGGCTAGACATGAAGCAGGAGGCCGAGTTAATGTGCTGCAGTTGATAGTGGGGTTGTGGGAGGGTGTGACAACAAATGGAGGTTGCTGGGTAGCGAAGCGTGTGACAATATGCCAAAATTGGATTGGGATGGCTGGACAGTAAGTCAGTTATTGCTTGAGGGTACGACAACAAGCTACGACGATTGGAAGGGGAGACAACAAGCAAGGGAAGAATATGAGGAGATAATCACTACATTAGAGCAGGATATGACCTGAGAACCATATAACCTCAGATACAACTCTAGCAAAAACTTGAAATAAAAAATTGACCTAAAACACAAAAAATAATATATAAATATTACGAGTATAGCTAATGGTGGGGCCTTCTCAGTCAGGTCGCAATTTTCCGTGAAGGAGCGATCTTGCGGTCCTCTCTTTCCTCGGAATTAACTGGTTCACGTGAAAGAATGGCCGTTTCAGAGGTTAGGCCTTCACGACTCATGTCTCCTGTCTCGCGCGGGAGGCGCTCTTGCGCCGCATCGATGCACCCGCAACTTGCATGGGATTCCGCGTCTTGTCTGGGAGACACACCCGCGTCAAACACTAACTTAAAAATCAATAGCTTTCCTTTTATGTGAATGATTTATAAGTCTTTGTGCAAGTCTTTGACTTCATCCTTTGCCAAATAGAGTCCCTTCTTTCACCTTTTATAAGTTTTGATGTATACTTTATTGGCGTGTTTGTTAGTTTACAACCCAACATTTCATATTTTGTTTGAGTTGTATAGAGGACATTTTCTTTGGAAGATCTCTTCTTTTAATCTAACAACCTCAATTTCTACAAAATATTGGAGATTCCTTGATCTTTGATTTTAACTTATCTTGCAAAATTTTCTTGAATTTAGTCATTTATTTTTCTAAATTTTTATGTAACATTTATGCTAGCATAAATAGTAAAGATTGAGATCCTACTTCAATTGAAATTGATAGTGTGATTGGCTTGACATTCGTAGTAACCTTGGTGTCTCCCCTTTTTTTATCTCTCAAACCAAGCTCATGCAGATTTGTTCGAGTCCATAAAAAGATCTATTTGATTTGTGCATTTATTTTGTTAGTTGATTCTCAAATTCAGTAGGTGGCCTTATGTACACTTTTTCCTTTAAATCTTCATTTAAGAGTACATTTGGACATCCAATTAGAAGAGGGGTAACTCCAGATTTGTAGCCAATGTAGAAGGACCCTGGTTGATATCGGAGTTAACCCAAATCACGACGCTAGACACAAATTTATTAATCACCTAAAAAGTTGGTTACAACAATGACTCAAATGAAAGAAAGACACCACATAAATCAGAACATAAAACAAATCATTACAAATAAAGACCAAATCAACAAAGACACATCAGGCTCGATGAGAAGGGAGTTCGGAGAGATGGGGCTGGAATGACGGCTATGATGTCGAGCAACTAGGGAGGAGTGGGACAACAAGTTAACGCTCGTCGAGGCGTAGAATTGCAACCGAAAGAAGCGGGAAATGTTGTTGAAGGATGGAATCCGTAGGAGGCAATGATGGCGGCCGAAGCTGAGAAGCGGAGGCAAGAGTGGCGCTCGAAGCCGAGGAACGGAGGCAAGAATGGCGGCCGAAGTCGAGGATCAGATAGTGGGCTGCTGGAGTTGAATCTACAACCGCTGTTGGCCTGATGATGGCTGCGGCCTGCTTGGAGGGAGGAGGCAGGGGATTGGAGACCAGATAGGGGGCTGCATCTGGCTGTGAGGGAGGAGGCAGCTGCTGCGACAGCTTGCAGCAGCTGCAGGGGAGCTAACGACAACCTGGGAGAGCAGCAGGGGCGGCGATAATCTGCAGAGGGGGCTGTGGGGAAATGGCGACACTCTGGGAGAGGAGCAGGAAATGAGATAACCTATAGGGAGGCTTCAGGCTTATTGGCTGTTGTCAGAAAGGTAGCAGGGAGGGCGGTAACATGCAGGGAGGTTGCAGGAGGAGTGTTGGCACTCTGGAGGAGTAGAAGGGGGGTAGGGAAGTTGCCGGCTAGATTGGTGGAAGGGCTGAAACGTCGGCTAGCTACAAGACTGTGGGTAGTAGTCAGAACATTGTAGATAAACACCACTTCAGACGGGGTTATAGCCGGAGCACATTCCTTGTCGCCAGATACAACCCTCGAGAGACAAAATACTCAGATAAAACTGAATTCAGATTTCGATATCAAAACCCCTAACTCTAGACACATCACTCCTATATATAAAAAACTTGACCCAATTTGGGAAACATTTAAAACAAGGAAGGAGTAAAAATAAAATCAAGATCTCAAATTTTAGGAAAAGTTTAAATTAGGAAAGGATTTAAATTAGGAAAAGGCCTGGGAAGGAAATATGAATAGGAAGAAAGGAAAGAAAAGGAAGGGAGAAAAAAAGAAAGGAAAGAGGAGGAAGGAGGGGGCGGTGGGGTCTCCTTCAAGAGAGCCGGCCGGTCCCTCATAAGCCCTGTGTCACTAGTTGTTTTGAATTTTTCCATGGTTGCAAAAGTCTCTTAATAGTGAATGCCATGAGACTAAGTGTGTCCTTTACAACTTGCCACACCTTTTATTTGTCTATGTTTTAAACTTCCTTGTGCTTGACTGAGAAGATCCACTTACACCCATTTGGGTTCTTTCCTACGTGCAAATTGGTTATCTGCGAAGTTTGACTCTTTTCTATGGCATGAATCTCCTCCATAATAAGAGATGGAATTGTGATGGGCATGTTATGTGCTTGATCTCACTCCTTTTCTTATAAGAATGGACCAATTTTAGTCATCCTCAAGTTGTTCATCTATAATAGTTTGGAATCAATTGGAGTTTTGATTAGGCTCAATGCGAGCCCATTATTTTCCCTGCTTAACAATATTTTGTCTAGTATATACCCTGAAATCTTTGTTGAGAGGGAGATCCTTCAAAGTATGTTGAGAAAATTTAGTTCAATTGAAACTAACATTGAAATGCAGCTCAAAAGAAAAACACTAGCAAGTAAATTCCAGCTTCAAAAAGCTAGGAAAGCTTGGCTGAAGACATGCACCGGTTAGGTTAACAATCTAGTTGTCCATCATAATTATTAATCATGTTCCATATTTCTATCCTTGATGCAATTTTTTTTTCCATCAACAATGAAACTAATGTATGCTCTAAAAGTACCATGATCGAGTTTTATGCAATGTTTGTATCTTATCATCTGATGTATGATTCCTCTTATTTCATGAGTTCGCAATTCTTTTTTTTCTATGTATCCTTTTTGCCGCCTAGTAGTTTTAGCAATTGTCTACATTTCTCTCTTTTACAAGAACTACCGACTGAAATGAGGCTTGTTCAATTTAAAGTTTTATATTGTTTGTTTTTTATCTTTCAAAACAAGTGTGATATATTTCTTTTGTTGTCATTTTTTCAGCGCACACGTTGTTCTTTGAGATATATCTCTTAGATAAGAATTTACTTCCATTCTTTGCAGGAAAAACTTTCTTCTGAGTCGGAACCCATCGAAGCAAGGGCTGAAGCAGTTGTTCTTCTTAAACAACTGAATTTTCCTGTTGGTATTTTTCCTTTCTTTTTATATTATATGATGCCTTTCTTTGTTAATACATGCTGCATTTTAATATTTCAGTGTCCTTTGAGTTGATATGGTCAATAGTAGGGCTGTAAACAAGCCAAGCTTGAGCTTGGCTTGTGTTAGACTCGTTCAAATTACTCATGTTCGAAATTGGCTTGTGTTCAAAATTGGTCATGAACAATATATTCGTGTTCGGATCGATTTACATATTCTTGTGCATATTCGACTCAAAATGGGCTCATTTAAATTAATTAGAAAAGTAAATGTAGGGTGTTTGATTCAAATCTACACTTTTTTCATGTAACAAAAGATGTAAACCACATGACCACACTAGCTGTAATGATTTAAACTTAGATGTAAATATATAAAATATATTATTAAATAAATTATATATATATATATATATATATATATATATATATATAATATGATTTATATATATTTTTCGGCGGCAATGGTTTCTTCAGATCTGCTAGGGTTTCTGGCAATTTCATGGAGCCGAGCTTAGGTCGTCGGTCATGGAACGGTCTTACGCCGGCGTCACCTCCGACGACAATGCTAACGACATCTCACATAACCTTATTTTCCCTCTTGCTTATCATGACTCGCTAGCCCTGAGTTTAGCTTCAGCAAATGACTAGGTAAAAAAGGAGGTAAGCTCGCACTTTTGCTCTCTTATTCTGAGAATGCTAATATGGCTATTTCCTGTCATCTCGCTATGGTGGGGAAATTCGTGTATGGTCATCCTAAATTGGAATTTCTCCTAAAACATTTTGAACTCATGAAGCTGGTTGAAGGTTGGAAAATTGACCCTTTGGATGTTAGACACATTTTGATTCAATTAATGAGCGAAGAAGATTATACACGGTTTTTTGCCCGTTGTTTAGTGCGGTTTGATGATTTTGTTATGAAAATATTGAAGTGGTCGGTTGATTTCGACCCTATAGCCGAACCCCTATTATTCCCGTGTGGATTAGACTCCCTGTCTTGAAGATTCATTTGTTTAATCACGAGATCCTGTTTTCTTTAGCTGCAATGTTTGGAAAACCTCTGAAGTTGGATTCCGCCACCTACACTTTATCTAGACCTTCTACGACTAGAATCCTTATTGAACGTGATATCACTTTACCATCTCCTGATAAGGTTTGGATCGACTCTGCGTATAATGGTTATTGGCAACAAGTGATTCTAGAGAAACATCTCTCTTACACACTGTCGTATGTTTGGCCATGACCCCGTTCAGTGTTTTCACTTACATCCTGAGTCGCGGAAGCGAAATATGGTGAATCATAATAGTGGGCCTGATAGAGACCAACATCCATCACCCCCAACTCACATTCTCTGCGGAAGAATTGATTCAGGCTTTTCATGCTGACATGAATACCAATTAAATTGGGCCTATTTCTCCTCGAGTTAGGAGTGCATATATGGCTCCTTCTGAGGTTGGACTTCATGCTGACCGGGAAATTCCCACTCCTCCATCTGAACATATTGGCCCTATTTCTCCTCGAGTTAGGAGAGTGCATCAGGCTTTTGAGGAAGTTAATCTTCCTGCTATCTGGGAAGCTACTTCCCTTCCTGAAACTAATAATCATTTTGAGAATGTTATGCTCCATCTCGACACTGCTGTTGTGGCCTCTGACATCCCCTTGGAGGAGGTTTCAAATATATTGAGGGAAGAATGACAAGTTCAGAAATATCGTAGGAAAACGTATAAATGCCATAATAAATTAGAAAATCTGAAGATGGGAAATGCATTGACTTGTGTTGATCATTATTATTCAGAGGGTAATTAACACCCGAACTAGATTTTCTAGAAAGGGTAAGTTGTCTATCCATGTTTAATGTCTTAATTTGGAATATCAGGGGAGTTGCGGATTCTTACTCTCTTGGTAGACTTAAATTAATGACAAGGATCCATAAACTTGGTATTTTCTCTATTTTGAAACCTATGGTATCTTCTCCAGATGTTCGCATTCTGGGTAAATTCAAGCATTTTTCTTTCTTTAGTAATTGTTCTAATATGATTTGATTGTTTTGGCGGAAGCACATCACAGTTAATGTTATTGCTGATGATATACAATTTGTGCATGTCTATTTCGCTATGGATGAGTTTTCGGGATGACTGACATTTGTATATGTTGGGTCATCTACTTCTGCCAGATATGATCTTTGGCACAAATTCTCTAGTATGGGAGTGTTAATCCAAGATAATTGGATGGTTGGCGGGGATTTTAATATGATTATGCATGGTTCTGAGAAATTGGGACGAAGGAGAGTGGATCTCGCTTTGATGGATAAATTCATCGGTGCTATCGATATTGCTGACTTTCTGATTTGGGTTTTGTTGGTTCCAAGTTTACTTGAAAAAGGGGGAAACTTTTTGAACGTCTTGATAGGTGTTTTGCTAATCAGTCGTGGATTTCCTCTTATGACTTCTCTCAAGTACAACATCTTTGTAGTTCTGGGTCTGATCATAATCCCCTCATTTCCTTTGATTTTTTTCAAAAATGTTTCTAGATACCACTTCAGATATTCAAATGTCTGGGCAAGACACGATGATTTTCTGAGAATTATTTCAGCTAATTGGAGATTTGTTGAAGTGAGCAACGCTTGGTTTATTCTTTGGAAGTTACATAAGAAAGTGGCATCTGCTTTGAAACATGAAACTGGGAAGTTTTTGGTGATGTCCATGCTTGGGTTACTAAGGCTGAACATAGGGTCACTATGTTACAGGCTCTTGATGAATCTTCTGTCGATCTAGTTCCTTATCTTCAGGAAGCTCATAAAGAGTTGTTGGAGGCCTCTGTTTGGGAGGAAGAGTTATTGCAACAAAAAGCTGGGGAGATACACTTTACTCAAGGTGATAGAAATACAAATAATTTTCGTGCATGTCTTAAACAGCGTAGGGCTCTTAACACCATTATTAGAATTAAGAATGCTACTGGAAACTGGATAACCGGGGATGAGTTAGGTGAGAGTGCTGTTCTTTATTTCTCCAACTTATTTGAAGCGCGTGAGACCTCGGGCATTATTGAGACTCATCTTTTTAATGATGTGAGATGGTACACGGAGGAGCTAGATCTATGTGGCATCTCTACGGGTGAGGAGATTTTTTCCGTGCTCTTGGAAATTAATTGTAATAGCCCTTGGTTCGATGGGTTTACCTCTGATTTTTACATTAAATGCTGGAGTATTGTGAAGAGAGAAGTTGTGGAAGCCATTCAAAGTTTTTTCAGGGGCGAGATCCCTGGTAATTACTTCTCTGCTAGCACTCTTGTCCCCATCCCATCCCTAAATCAACTCAAAATACTTCGTGGGAGCATTTTAGATCTATATCTCTTACATCTGTTGTGTCAAAAGTTATTAGTAAACTTTTGGCTAAAAGGATTCAACCTCATTTTCATCTTTTAATGTCTCTGAATCAATCTGCTTTTATCCAAGGACGGGGGATTACTGATAATATTATGTTGGCACAAAAAATTATTTACGATATAAACAAGTGATGCAGAGGTGGCAACTTGGTTACTAAACTGAATATCCGCAAAGCATATGACTCTTTAAGCTGGTGTTTTCTTCTTGCTGCCTTCAAGAGAGAGGCTTTTCTCCTGATTTCTGCAAGCTAATACACACCTGGCTTCATTGTAATAAATATTGCATCCTCCTTAACGGTAATTCTCATGATTTTTTTAGTATTGGTCGCGGGATTAAGTAGGGTGACCCCTTATCCCCTACTATCTTTATCCTGGTCTTTGATTATTTCTTTTGTTTGATTAATGAACTCTATAGTAAATTTCCTACTTTGCACCACACCCATAAATCAAAGGTTCTGGTCACCCATTTTGCTTATGTCGATGATGTTATTTTGTTTTCTAATGTTAGCAAACAAGCATTCAAGAAAATATATCATTTACTAGAGGACTTCCAGTCTGTTTCTAGGCTTCATTTTAGCGCAAATAAATGTCACTTGTATTTGGGCAACACCGTCTTTCGTGGAAATGATAGTTGGGTTGCTAATTTCACTGGTTTTTCTCTCACTGCTCTTCTGCTTAAATACCTGGGGGTTAATTTACTCAAGGGAAGGAGAAGACAAACTCAATTAGATGAGGTTGTGGAGAAGGTTAGGAAACAGATCCTTGATTGAAAAATTAATTTCTTGTCCTTTGGTGGTCGTATTACTGTGCTTAAGAGCATCCTACAGAGTTTGCTGTCATATGCGTCACAAGTTCTCCAAATTAAAAGAGCACTCAATTAGTCCTTGAAAGATGTTTCAATAATTTCTTATGGGCGGGTGGCCACTTTGGTAGGAGGTGGCTGCCTTGTAAGAGCGTTGTAAACCGACTTATGCAGGTGAGTTAGGCTTTAAATCGCTTCATCATATTGCCGACGTAAACTTTTTCAAATTATGGTTTAAATTTCAGAAAGGGGACTTCTTGTGGGATGCCTTCATGCATGGAAAATATTGCCATAATATCAACCCTTCTTTGGCTAATTGGCGGTTGGGTGATTCTAGAGTGTGGAAGAAGATGTTGCAAATTTGAGAGTGGGCTAAGGATTATATTTATTGGGAGCTGGGGTGTGGTAAACTCTCTTTTTGGCATGATTGCTGGACCCAGGTTCCTTTGGATTTGAGATAGGCGGTGCATGCTAACCTTCTTGTTTCTGACACTTGGCTAGATGG
>JXCR01015245.1:0-10768 GCA_002079205.1 Phalaenopsis hybrid cultivar
TTTTAGTCCATGCGTTTGTCATCCTTGGAATAAAAAATAATAAAATTTTCACAAAAAAAAAATCAGATAAATCAGATAAAGCAGATGGTGATGGTGATGGTGATGGTGATGGTGATGATTGCATGTAATTTGGTACACTACGGAAGAGTGGATTATGAGATGGGAGGTTTTTTATTTTGCTTTTTTTTTAATTTAATTTGTTTTTGATATGATTATTAATTATCAATCTATTTTTATCAAAAAAAATTTCATTATGCTTTAAATAAATCAACAACATAAAACAAGTTGTACTTATATTTTACAAAAAATGATAGTTATAAAACGTGCTGAATAATAATCTGATGCTAAAAAAACTGCAGTGGCAATTATAATTATTTCTTTAAGTCAGTCGGCAGCTAAAAAATTGCCACCGCATCTAGCCAGAGCCTAAGAGTGGTGGGAAAGCGCAAATTTTAGCGACAACTTTTTAAAAAACCGTTAAAACACAATTTAACCATACAGACAAAACTACGGTGCGTTGTTGCACCGCCGTCCCAAACAGACCCATAATTTTCTAACAGGGACCGTAATAAAAAACCTAAGAAAACCTAAAATTAATGCTTAATCAAACAATAATGCTGTCATTAACCAAATTAAGGCACAAACTACTGATTTGGGTGGACCAGGAAAGCAGTCAAGTAATTAGCTTTCGACCTAAGAACTTTTCAATCTGCCACAGCTACAAAATTTATAAATAAAATTAAATAAATAACAAATCTGAACTTAATTAGAAGGAAAAATAAGGAGTGTTGAGGGTTACTGAAACAGATGGATTCAATAGTAAATAGAGAGCGTGCGATGAGAAAAAAAATAAGGAGTGTTGAGGGTTACTGAAACAGATGGATTCAGTAGTAAATAGAGAGCGTGCGATGATGCTTCAGGGATGGATTCTTAACGCCACAACACCAAAGCCATAGATCTAATTCCAAACTTAATACCTGTAGACCCAAAATTTAAAAGAAATAAATAGACAGAAATAGAATTATCATAAATCCATACCCAATTATAGTACCATTCAAATTAAAATGTAGGGGCATTTACATACATACCAACCATTTTTTCATGTATTTACATATCTAACAATTAAACTTTGCTTGTTATATTTATACCACTATTTTTAACTTCTAGATTTGAAATACAACCTTTCATGCATAGATAAAATGCTGTGTAGGTAAAAAGTTAAAGTTTAGGTACTAGATATGTAAATACATAGGAATTGAGTGGTATCCCATAACACCATTCAATTCTTCTGTATTTACATATCTATCATCTAAACTTCCATGTTTACAAAGCCAAATTTCACTTTTTAAAAGTTAAAATAGTGATATTTTTGACGTGATATGAAAGATTTGGGGGGTACGAATGTCAAAAAGGAAAGTTGAGGCGCTAGATATGTAAATATATAGGAATAGAGTGGTATCCCCTAATATTATTACAACTACTGCTAACTCTTCAAATAACAAGAGTCTAGTCAAAAATCTATGCATAAAAAAAGGTGTATTATACTTTTAGAATGTCAATAATGGTGATAATTTTAATGTGATATTATAGTTTTGAGTGTTAGAAAAAATATAAAAATTTAGGTGCTAGATATATAAATGCATGAATTGTGCGGTACTTATGCAAATGCCCCGTAACATTATTTAGGCAAAAAAACTTTCTCGTAAACTTACAATTATTAAATAGGTTCTTCTGCAAAGAAAATATATGACAACCCCACCCCACCCCAACCCTAAAAGAAAGAGAAATTATTGCATCAGCAGGTGTCCAATAACAGGGGGCCACGTGGCAATTTGGGCCCACTGACATACACGGTTGGGGCCCGAGTTGCCACGTGGCACCCTGTCATTGAGCACCTGGTGCAAATTCATCATACAATAATTTTTCCAAAAGAAAGGTGCCACCATGTACTTAGATATGAAACGGCTAACTTAATTTTTACATCTATACCACTCAAATCTTTCATATCACACCAAAAATACAACAATTTAACTACTAAAATGTGCAAGGTTAAGGCGGGATGTGCATAAAAAAAATGAAGTTCAGGCGATCTACATGTACATACATAAGAATTGAATGATATGTCCGTAAATCTTACAAAAAGAAAACAAAGAGAAACATGCGATGACTTACTTGTTTCCCATACTTGGATTTCAAGAGCTCCTTCGCCTTCTCGACAGCATAAATTGAAGAGGCACGAATCTCAGTTTCCTCCTCAGAACCGGAACCTATTTCACGATTAGAATCAACAGAATCTGATAAAGACAAGCTGTATTTTAGAATGCCAAGTTGCCTTAGCACAGCAGGCACAATATAATCGGCGAATATTGTTATGGAACTTATATCATGGAAGGCGCCAAATCCCTTCCCCTTGAAAGCATTCCATAAGTCAGCCACAAAAATCTGCGCTCTTTTGTTGAAGAAGACCTGGTGACCTTTGTATAAGGAATGATCTCGAAAACCTTGTGGAAAATTCAAGTCAGGAAACTAGCTCCATGAAGGAAGAGCAAACTTTCTATTTTATGTGTATTTTATTTGGAAAATTTACATACATACCACTCAATTCCTATGTATTTACATATCTGACACCAAAACATTAATTGTTTACGTACATTCCATCTTGACTATGCATGAAAAGGTGCATTTCAATTTTAAAAGTTAAAATAGTAGTATTTTTGATGTGATATGAAAGATTTAGGTGACATAAATATAAAAGAGTAAACTTCAGGTGTTAGATATGTAAATACATAAAAAAAAAGATACAGTATGTCGGACATCACAGTAAATTTAAGAAGAATAGACTCGCGATCATAGAAAATACTACTTAGCCTGGTAGAGGTAATAAACAAGAAAAGACACTCTGGCTTGGAGTAAAAGAAAATACTCGAGAAACGTGGACTCAATTTTGGACAGCTACAAGTCAAGTAATGATGAAACATACAGTTCCTATATTGATCTGTTTTCATATATTTCAACCATGTATTGGAGCGCTTTCATAAAACAAACGTCTAGAAATTGAAATCTTCATTATAACGTGATCAAAAAAAGACTTTCCAAGAATCATCATAATAAAAAATCATAAGTATGATAGGCTTTGATTAAGTTTTTGAGAAAGTTCATCAAAATTATGCCAAAATCCATTGCACGAAATTCTCGAAGGTAAGAAATAGTAAGAAATACCGTGTTTTGTACCAGATAATTTCTCATATATGACCCAGTGGCCATGCTATCACTCCAGTTGATCAACCAAGAGCCCCGTTTCAACTTACCTGATACAGTACCACGCCCCGTTTCCACGATCCAGTACAGTTTTGTGATCATGCAAGCTTCCGATTGGACTGAGCCGGTTCAATCTCTTTTTGCTGTTGTGAAGTAGGCCGGCCCTCTTGGGCCACTCCTCTCTATTCTCTTATTATATATTTGCTTTTCTGAAGATTTAGGTTTAATTTTTGGCTTGAGTTTGTTTAGGGCAGTCGCCGGAGTCAGTTTCTCCCTTAAAGGGTCATATCCGAGGGTTTGGGTGGTTCTTCGGCTATGTCTCAATCCCAAGGTGGCGATTATCCTCCCCTAACCATCTGCAACATTCCCGCATCGATCTCTGTCATTCCTTCCCTGATGCAACCACCGGAATAGCAGTTTTTTCTATTGTTTCCTGCAATTCCACCAATTCCACCAATTCCAACCACCTCCCTCCCTCCCTCCCTCCCTCCCTCCCTAGGCTTGCTGCTCAACATAGCCGGCCTCTACCATTCCCCAACCTTCCCACCTACTTCCTTTGTTGCCGCCTCCCAAAATTGCCGTCCAACCTGCTGTTCCGCCGTTCCAGCCTTCAATCCGACTTGTTGCAGCTACCAGCCAACCTCTATTCTCCGACGGGATCAGACCTAGTGTGAGTTTGTGTTGTATTGTTGTATTTACCCTTTCAAGTGTGTGTAATTGTAATCACATATTTGCTTTCCGTGATAATATTTACTTTGTTATTGTTGTGTGGGTTAACCTCTGGTATTATTTAGTACCAAAGCTAGTCTAACCCTAGTCATATTCTAAGGAATCTAGCATCCACCAATACCCAACCCTACCTCCACACAAATCTCTCTTTGTTGATTTTCAAACCGATCACCAAAATTTTTCTTGCCCACCCAACATTATCCCTATATACCATCTTCCACCTACCCAAATGCAAACCCCACCACATCATCGAAGAGATAATTGTTGAATACCTAATCTGGAGGAATGTTATAATGTCATTTATGAGAGAGGTATCTAGGAACATTCAATAGAGGATGTGAGGCAGGAAATCCTCCAACTGCAACAGAGGCTTATCGCCTTCGAGAGGAGGCAATCTGGATGGGTCACCCGTAGCCAAAATGGTAACTTGTCAGATCGAAAGAATTGCAAGAATCTCTTCCACTATGTGGATTCTAGTGATGAAGAATCTCTAGCTCAAAGATTTGGCCTGAAATATCTGAAAATATAGGATTTAATGTAACGTTGGATTTGTCATAATTTGACGGTCGGTTAGATCCGGATGAGTTCATCAAGTGGCTCCAGACTGTGGAATATTTCTTTGAGTATCAAGGCGTCCCACCAAATGAAATGGTGAAATTAGACGCTAGGAAATTAAAAAAGAGTGCATTACTTTGGTAATAAAATTTGAAGCACATATGCCAGTGTGAAGAAAAAGATAAGATCACTACTTAGTCACAGATGAAACGTGAGATAAAGTACCATTATCTGCCAGTTCATTACGGACATGATGTGCATACTCTAGTTTCAAAAGTGCAGAGACAAAATTATCGGATCACCATCACATCTCACATGCAGAGTTCGGTCTGTAATAACTAATTTTAAGAAAATAATCATAAAATAATAATAATAAAAGAAAATAATTTATAATATGAGTGTCATTCTAGATAAGTGTCGTTTGAGCAAAAACAAAATGAAACTTACGTCCCTCTCTCGTTTCTTTCGTTTTTCCCATGAACGACAGTTTTGGATGAGAAATAGCTTCGAAAAAAGTAGAAGAGAAAACTCGATATGTGGGTAAAGACCAAACCAAAGCTTATAAGGTAAGTCAGGATTTATTTTCTTAGTTTTTTTTTTTTTAACAGTGATTATGTTAGGATTATTGTATAACTAATAAATAATTGTTATAAGTAATGTTATAACCTATTAATAGTGGATTTTATTATTTGATGATAGGATGTTATGGGTTGAAGAACTTTCGCTTTGTAAGATTTAAAGATTTTAATTGTTAATTTCACAAAAAAAGAAGATACATGTTAGAACTTTTAATGTGTTGTATATAGTAGAATAATTAGTTAATTGAAATGATATTAAATGTTAATGATAAGTTTTGCTAAAACATAATATTTTTAGATCGAGGAACATTTGACATTGAAAGTAGAAGAAATTGTGGCATAAAAGGTAAGTGTTTGGATTAAACATTAACTATAATCAAATAAATAATTATTTGATTATTAAAATAAATTTTACTCCTTAACAATTTCAAAAATCTGAAGTGGAAAAAATTCGGATCCGAAAACAAGAAGAATTGGCAACATTAATCGGGTTAGAATTTCTTATTTAAGTTTTGTGGTAGCTTAATATTGAAATTTATGTATGTGAATAGTAAATTTTACTGAATGATATTAGATTTTGACAATTCAAGTTATTAAATTAGAGGTTCGACTGGAGTAGAACAGTTGAGGCTTGAAGCGTGTAGTTACATTTTTAAAATTTCAGTGATATTTTTTATTTCAAAATGTATATTTGCTTTTATGTATGTTCTTGTTTATTTAGCTTTAAATTACAGTAGATTCTTTATATTCTTAAATATGAAAGATAGAAAGATATGTATGTTAAATATAATTGCATAACAGTTTATTTTAGGAAGATATCAGACTATTGCACGACCCTTACAGGTAAGATCATTTCATGATTATATATATGTATATATATGTATATATATGTATATATATGTATATATATGTGTGTGTGGGGGGCTTGGATTTGCTCACAATAGTTATTGACAATAAATTATTACGGAACAAAAACCTTACTACTGCAAGCACTGCAAGATCTTTTGACACCCGCAGAAGAAATGTTTCAAATTGCACCCACAGTTGAGAACCAATAATCAAAAACAGGAACACACTATTAATGCACCTCATGTGCCTGAACACGCTCCCAGCAAACATGATGACATCCAGCTTCAGGAGGGAATCACCACAAGGCAGGAGTCGGTATCTGCCCCTGAGATCCCTTCTCGTGACCATACTACAACGGATAATGTTCGAAACCGAAAATCAGGATAGTCCCGCAGCTCCTATTCAGGAAGCATCAGGTGCAGAGATAATAATTCACACTTCACATACACTCGAACCTATCGTGATGGCAATGACTGTCTTTCCTTCTACTGCGATTCTAACATCAAATCAGACCGAGTATCACATGAGCCAGTCTTCAGATGAAGAATGTCATGTTTACACTTCCCGACGGAAGAAGAAGACTGGGGGCACACTTCAACTTGGAAACTTAATGAATGATACTTTAGTTACTCCTGGCAATGGCACGACTGTTCAAAGTTTGTTATTTGGCTCCACTCAAAAAACTAGAGAAAGAGGTAGGACTAAACTGGCTCGTCCCTAGCTACTTGTTTTCTGCATGTTTTAAATTTGATTTATTTTTTTTTTTTAGTCTATCTGTATCTTTTTGTTGGGGTATTACTGTACTTGTATCGTATGGGAAGGGTGCCTCTTTTGGGCTCTCTCATACAACCTTTTTGTATCCTTTCTATTTCAATAAAATCAGCCCTTGGGTTTTTCATAATATATATATAGATCAATTTAGTGCAATTCCAAGGATGGTTCTATAAATAAATACCCCCACATCAATAGGTTTTCCAATCTAAATATAATAATTGAGGATTGCACTTCTTTTTATTACTTTTTTTATGTTCGTGGTAGGAAGCAATTTGACAAAAATTAAAAAGTACTAAGGTTTAGATGATGAATTTAATCTTGCAGCAGAGAAACTAAGCTTGGAATCACTTCTCAATTTTCAGCATTCTTTGCTGTCCATTAGGAATCTGAAGATCTCAGTCAAATTATCTCTAATTGAAGTGAAGTTAGCAAATTCGCAAATTGGTACGTCATCCACCAAGAATAACTCGTTGATACTAAGGTTTATATATGTGTGTGTGTGTGTGTGTGTGTGTGTCACATTATTGTGTGCCACATTATTGCTCGACTTTTAGAATTTTAATAAATGTGCAAATATCAGTTTATTTCATGACTTACAGATTTCGCAAGATTGCATTTACTCATTATTAGGTAGAGATATTATAAGAAAAAAATGTATGACATGAAAAAATGAAATAGTTTATATATAAATGCTCCTATATGCATGTTAAGAGAAGTTCACTTCATAATGGTATAAGCAAGGAACGCCAGTGTACCCGCACGAATAGTTATTTTTCTACAACTCTAGTTAATTGTGATGTGAACAATAATTGTTGTGCCGACGGGAGAATATTGGTCAAGGGTGAGTAGACACTTTACCACCCCAGACAATTGTGATATTTAGATTGTTAACTGTTGTGTCGACGAGATAATATAGGTCCAGGGCAGATAAGAATCTTTCAACTCTAGACAATTATGATATTTAGATCGCTAACCACTGTGCTGGCAGAATATTGATCAGAAGTTTTGTTAGGTTTTGTTGACGGTGATCATCAAAGAGACTAAAATAAAAGTAAAGTTAAAGCAAATGCATATAAAAGATTTGAATATTTTTATTGAGTAAACATCATTGATACAAATTTTAAAATATATATAATTTCTTATAAAAATATGAAAGACTAATATATTATAAAATTTCTTATTGAGATATGAAAGGCCAATATGCAAACTGATTTATTTTCCTTGAGTTACAGTAGTTTTAAAGTGTACTTCCTTTTAGGTTATCTTTATATAACTCATCATGTTGTTTTAATATTTTTTTAGGTTTTAAGTTTTTAAACAAAATAAATAGAAAATGAATAAATTTGTATGGCAGGCTACAACAACAACCGGAAAGGTACAAATTTCTACTTTGTTAATTTAATTGCATTCTTTAGTTGTTCTTTTATAAATATTTGAATAATAAACTGTTAGTATTAAAAATAAAATGATAGAGAATTGATTTTTACCATCCGATCTTTTATTCTTGTCTTGGTTAATTCCAAGCCTCTTGTTAGGTTGTGATTAAGGGTGTAAATGAGTCGACCTTCGGTGAGCCTAAATCTTATTCGTGTTCGTCTCGTGTTCGAAATGGCTCATGAATAGCCTGTTCGTGTTCGACTCGTCTTCGAAATGGCTCATGAATAGTTTGTTCGTGTTCAGCTTGAAATATATATATATATATATTGTTATCCCGGATTTTTAGACATTTTTAGTAGAAGACCATTGGAATTTCAACTAAATTTATTTATTTTGTCTTTTTTTCTTTCATCAAAAGTGATGAATAACTCTAAGGATTAAGAGTTCATGTCATATAGATTTTAACTCCTTTTTGTGAGGTTCGTTTTGCATCTCATATAGATCAAGATTAATATAATAAACCCAAAGACATCCTACATCATTAGAAGAAACTTAACAATGTATTGAAAACAAATAACAGCCCACAAGGGCGAATAACAACAAAAACTCAAAAATACAGTTTCTTAATGAGAAGAATGAAACTGAGTAAATCCAGCTGCTGAGCCATAAAGCATATAATTCTGAAATTCTAGCCAAATGAGATTGTGAAGAAGAACCTAAAAACACTACTATAATAGTTGCATAGACAAAAGTTCATTTCTATGAAATTAAGACAATTCATGGATGATTCATTAAAAAGAGAATAGAAAGCACACATATGAGGAAGATCTTACCAGGAAAATGCTTTGTAACTAGGGAAACAAGAGATAGAGCAGAGTTTCCACTGGCTTTTACAAGGTTAGCGGCCTTTCCACCAAAGCTTCTCTCAAGCTCCAAACCAACCTAAAGCAAAAGTATATTTCATTTGGTACATATTCTGCATAAGTAAAAATGCAAATCTGCAAAGGAAGAATTACCATGGATTGCAAAAAGCACAACAAAACAGGTAATCAAAGAGATTAACTGTTTGATGTATATAGCAAAGACGATGGAGTTTATACAAATACACCTAGAAGGTGTTTGGTTGCAGGAAGGATTTAGCAAATCCACCTCCTTGTTAGATTTATTAAATCCAGATGTAACATGAATCAAAAACAAAATTCAGACCTTCTCCAAAATTTCATAAATCCATAGAACTTGTATTTTTTTATGTTTGGCTAGATTTAGTAAATCTAATGGATAAATCCTGTTAATGGGGCGCTACCAAATACCCCCCTAAAGTTGGTATAATAATAGTAAGCATGGAGCTAGAGTGTTTCAAATGTTTAGGATCTGTTTGGAAGGAATGTAAGTGAAGACAGTGAAATGAACTAAAAATTTCTATGGAATTATGAATCCACAGACACACAATGGAGCTTTTTAAAAAACTTCTTTTCAATTTCCCTTCACTCAAATTCTAAGCATCCAAACACAACGTTAGAGATAAACTTTCCAAAATATACCATGGACTGTAAAAAAACATAACAAAACAAGTGNTAAAAAACTTCTTTTCAATTTCCCTTCACTCAAATTCTAAGCATCCAAACACAACGTTAGAGATAAACTTTCCAAAATATACCATGGACTGTAAAAAAACATAACAAAACAAGTGATTGGAGAGAGAATTTTTTAGAAGTTCGCACTGCGGAAGATGAAGGTGAAACAAAAGCACCTCGTGGTGGTACAATAATCGTAAGAATTGAGATAAAATTTCATTAAGCCTTCTAAAGAAATACTCATGCAGAAAAAGATTGAGCATCAAGAAATAAACCTCATGCATCAAGCGTGCCCGCTCATCCTCCAATGGAAGTGGTGATGGCCATTTTAACATCTCACGAAGTTGACAACCTAAGAATTACATTATACTTAGCTTACAGGCTTAGATACAACAATTGATTGCAGGAAGTGGGAGAAAGACGGAACTATGAAAGACAAATGTATGATCAGAGCTAAAATATCAGAAACACAAAAAAAAGGTAGAACTAAATAAAACTGGGGCACGTAAATACAAAGCACACAATTCTTATGTGTTTACATATCTCACACCTCAATTTTCATATTTACAAATAGCACTCAAATCTTTAATGTCACAACAAAAATAGCACAGACATGTAAATACATAAGGATTTTGGCTACGCACATAAATTTCACTTAAATATTTTTTCATCATTAGTTGTAGGAATCCTTATTTCTGAAAGAAGACGGTACCAGTGTAACTCTGTAAACGGTCTGCATCCAAGGCAGATTTGTCATTCTGTAAAGCTTCCTTTAGGCCAACAGCAAGATGATCATAGCAAAAATCCTTGTCTGTTCCACAATATTATGGTCATCATAAAAATTTTGGCATTTAAGAAATATAAATGCAAAAAAATTATAGGCATTTACATACATATCACCTAATTCCCATGTATTTACATGTCTAACAACTAAACTTTGCTTTTTATATTTCTACCAAGCAAATCTTTCATGTCAAATAAAAATTACCACCATTTTAACTTTTAAGAGGTAAAATACACCTTTCATACATATATAAGGTGGCATATATGTAAAATCTGAATAGGAATTGAATG